>JADRCD010232094.1:0-14206 GCA_019843815.1 Montemys delectorum | reverse complement strand
AAATATTAAACACAGACAATAAGATGAAAATGAGCACTGAATGACTCAAAAAGGACTTCCAGTTACACATACCGTGCCATCTATTCCTGAGGCATCACTGATTCTTTGTTGCTTCGATGGTCATGTGTTTTACCCAAGTGCCATCCCCTTCTGTGAGCTATGTGAGTAAGGGCAGTGTCTTAGTCAGGGTTTCTATTCCTGCACAAACATCATGACCAAGAAGCAAGTTGGAGAGGAAAGGGTTTATTGAGCTTACTTCCACATGGCTGTTGATCACCAGAGGAAGTCAGGACTGGAACTCAAGCAGGTCAGGAAGCAGGAGCTGATGCAGAGACCATGGAGAGATGTTCCTTGCTGGCTTGCTTTTTCCTGGCTTGCTCAGCCTGCTCTCTTCTAGAACCCAAGACTTCCAGCCCAAGGATGGCACTACCCCTTTGATCACTAATTGAGAAAATGCCTCATAGCTGGATCTCATGGAGGCATTTCCCCAACTGAAGCTCCTTTCTCTGTGATAACTCCAGTCTGTGTCCAGTTGACACACAAAACTAGCCAGTACAATTGACTCCTTGTCAACTTGACACACAAACACATCACTATTAAGCCTCAACCCTTATGTTCTTATTCATCCCCAAGATCTAAAGTCCCACAGTCTTTACATATTAAAAGTTCAATCAATTTAAAATGTCCAATATCTTTTAAAATTCAAAGTCTCTTAACTGTGGGCTCCACTAAAATGCATTCTTCCTTCAAGAGGGAAAAATATCAGGGCACAGTCACAATCAAAAGCAAAACCAACTGGGATCCAACTCACGATCTTCTGGGCTCCTCCAAGGGTTTGAGTCACCTCTCCATCTCTGCCCTTTGTAGCACACATCTTGTTTTCTGGGCTCCAGATGCCTGTACTTCACTGCTGCTGCTGTTTTTGGTGGTCATTCATGGTACTGGCATCACCAAAACACTGTCATCCGCTGTAACTAGACTTCACCAATAGCCTCTCATAGGCTCTCTTCATGGTGCCAGGCCTCAACTCCTTTGCATGACCCCTTCAGTCCTGGGCCATCAATTGTAACTGAGGCTGCACCTTCACCAATGGACTTCCATGGCCTCTCACTGTGCTAAGCCTCAGCTGCTCTTCAAGACCCCTTCGTGCTGTCAAAACCAGTACCACCTGGGTGACTCTTACACATTACCAAGTCCTGCTGCAGCACAAAGTACAACCTTGGCTATCTCTGGAACACAACCTCTTTGTGTTCTCAGAAAACACTCCCCAGAAGATGTTACCTCAATGATGCTGGTCTCTTCTTAATCACTGCTAATTTCTTAGCTCCAGCTAACCAGCATCAATAGTCCCAGCAATGCAAAGTTTTCATTTTAGTAGTTCTGGTATCTTGTTAATCACAGCTGATACTTCAGCCCCAGCTAACCAGAACCACAGAATCTTCACAATCAAAACAACATGGCCCTGATAAGAGTCTTTAATCTTCCCTCTGAAATTTCACAAGCCAGGCCTCCATCTCTGCACTGTTCTCAACATGGTCTTCCAAGCTCCTACAGAACATCCCACAGAGTTCTTAACAGTCAATGGCTGCTCTTCTAGCTCAAAGTTCCAAAGTCCTTCCACAGTCCTCCCCAAAACATGGTCAGGTTGTCACAGGAATACCCCACTATGCTGGTACCAATTTGTCTTAGTTAGGGTTTCTATTCCTGCACAAACATCATAACCATGAAGCAAGTTGGGGAGGAAAGGGTTTATTTGGCTTACTTCCGCATTGCTGTTTATCACAAGGAAGTCAGGACTGGAACTCAAGCAAGCCAGTAAGGAACATCCTTCCATGGCCTCTGCATCAGCTCCTGCTTCCTGACCTGCTTGAGTTCCAGTCCTGACTTCCTTGTGATAAACAGCAATGTGGAAGTAAGCCAAATAAACCCTTTCCTCCCCAACTTGCTTCATGGTCATGATGTTTGTGCAGGAATAGAAATCCTAACTAAGACAGGCAGGGTGCGTCCCTTTTTTTCTTCCTTCTTCTTCAGTTACCTGGGTGTCTTGGCAGCTGCACAGCTCAACCTGCTGTTGAGATTATATGATGTAACATCCCACGGGAAAGAAGATGGGAGGAGAGAGTGTGCTGCCCACTGATGGGAAGGAGCTGGCTTCTTTCCCATTTGTGACTAGGAAGAACGGAGAAGACCCTGGTGAGACTCATTGCCCTGTCTGTGTGAGCTTTGATCGACCCAGTCCTGTGCTCCTTTCTGCAGGAACTCCCTCCAGGCATTTTGCTTTGGCAGGGTGTGTATTCTGCTGTAGTTCTGGAGGCCCTTGCCTGATGCTGTTCCAACTCTGCCTGAGAGAAACTGGGGTGCATGCAGGACCCTGAGCAAAGGCAGTGGGTGGTCCAGGTGAGGAAGAGCTAACAGGAAAACACACTGGGCTCTTTCTGGCCCAGCCCCTTAGGACTTCAGCAAATCTCCAGTTGTAATATGATCAATCTCTGATCTTCTGCTGAGGAACTTTGGAAATGTCTTCTGAGTACATCAGCTCCCTAAATCACCTAGAAAGCCAACACACTACTGTGGAACACGGTCCTGCAGAAGCCAGAGGGTTGGGGAAAAGGTGGTAAAGGTATTGGTGTTCTACTGGACATTACGGAGAAAAGAGGTTACCTATGGGCGAAGAAACACCTTATTGCTTTACAGCCACAAACACTGTCTCAACTTTGACTTTCTAGGAAACCCCCAAATAGTCAGTGAGATAATAAAGGCTCAGAGATATCGAGTCACTTGTCCAGGGCTCCAGAACTAAAATGGCTTCTTTCTCATGGCACACACTCTATCTTTTATTGGCAGTTTGGGGCATCCTTCTCTGGGGTGGTAGGTGCCTGCAGTCAACTCAGAAGTGTCCGCTCAAAACTCATGTGTATGCAGGCCCTCAGAATAGTCAGGCAGAGATGATGAGTTGAGATGATGTCAGGCTGAAGTAGGATGGAGCTGCTGTCTAGGAGTACTGGCTTCCCAGCAGAGAATAGGGGACGCAGACAGACATGGTAGGCAGTATATGAAGACACGCAGGGAAGATGATCATGTGAAGAGAGGCAGATTTAGAAATGATAGTGCCACAAGCCTGGGAGCATCTGTGGTTGCCAGCAGCTGGGAGAGCCAAGGAAAGATTCTCCTGTGTTTCAAGGCACCCTGCAGAGTTTACAGGTTAGAACAGAGGTGGAGGCAGGGCTTTGAAGAGATGATCAGCCCATGAGCACTTATGAATGAATTACCATGGGGAATGTCGGAGTGAGCTGACAGTTTGCCTCTCGCCTCTGTATCTCTCCCGCATGCTTACTTGCTCTTCCGTGTTCTGGTGTCGTTCTGGAGGCCCTTATCTGATGCTGTCAACATGCTTGAGGACTACCTGACATCCAGAACGGTGAACCCCGCTTATGTCTTTTTAAGGACTTCCCAGTGCTATCCCAGTGCACCAGCTGGGTAGCACTGTCAGGAGAAGAGCCTGTAAGAGGTGTGGCTCAGTTGAAAGTCTCCCTATCCAATGGAGCATACCTTTGAAAGGGATATTAGGGCCCTAGTCCATCCTCTTTTCTCCTTCATTACTTCCTGGTCATCATGCAGCCAGCATGATGTGGCACACTCACACCGTCACGATGCTTTGCTGCAGGCCTCAGAGCAGCAGGGCCCAGCAAGCACTCACAGACATTCCTGAGATGGTGAACTGGAACAAACCTTTCTCTTCTGTAGTTTGGGCGTGGCGGGTATTCGGTTACAATGATGGGAAGTGGACTGGTATGCCTGGTTTCAGCAGCACAGAACGGACGAAGGCAGATCCTTCCCTAGACAGCGTGGAAAGTGCAGCCCCGGAAACTGAATGCCATACATCTGGCCTCCAGAATTGCGAGACAGCATTTTCTTGTTGGCTTAAGTCATCGAGCTGTGGCAATCTGAGCCTGTAGTTCTAGGAAGTAAAAGTCAGAACCAGTGTTTCCTTGTTTCCTTTAGGATCACTGTATTCTTCTCCTTCCACCATGACTGTAGACACAGACCATCTGAATCCCGGGCAGCCTATGCTCTGTGCAGACCAGGGTTCCCATCTTTGCCCTGGCTATATTTATCATAGCAAACTTGCCTGTCGGATCCTGTTTAATTTATCCAGTGTAATTTCTACCTCAAATGCACCAAGGGAGTGCCTTGTCTGTGTGTATGCGTGTGTGCAGAAGTGCAGTTTTGGCTTTTAGACTCCTCAGAGAATCTCTTGAGTCCATCTGCTAGGGCTTGGTGGTCTCAGGCTGGGGACAGGGGGTTGTTCTGGCTATTTCTCTTGGCCTTCAAAGGCAGATTAGAACTTGGAGTCCTGAAGTCACAGAGATTTCATGAGGTAAAGGTGTTGATTTTTGCTTTGTGTGAAGACACCCCCTTGGCGAGGAGCTCATCTTGCCTAGCCTGCCACACATAGGGAAGGAAAGAGGAAATAAGCAACTTAGCACACTTCTAAGTACAGATTCTATCACTGCTGTAGAGCCAACAGTTTCATATGTCAAGTGTATTATAAAAGGGCTGACCCGTCTAGCAACAGCTATGTGCATGCTGGAGAGCCACACAAGGCCTAGAAGCCACAGCAGCCAGTAGTTGCTCAGAACTAGAGGACCCATAATGAAGGACCCACAGTGAAGCCCTGGAAGCCCTCCTGAGAGCTTCTGAAGGTAAGCGCACATTAAAAGGTTGCAGAAGGCTAGCCCAAAGGATGCAGGCCGTCTCTGTAGACATGCGTGCTGAGGAAGAGTGAGGCCTGCAGATGCTGGCTGGCTCCCTTCTCCATTCCCCTACTTTCTCTATCCAGGTTCCAACCTACTGAGTAGTGTCAGCCGCATTCAGAGAGAGGTTTTTTTTTTCTCCCTCAGTTGCCATGCCGATTGTTTCTGCCTATCTCACAGACTCGCCCAACATGGCATCTAAGCATCTCTTGGTCCGGTCACACTGGCAATCAAGACTGGCCAGCACATTGTTTCCAGCTTATGCCGTTGGCCTCAGACAGTCTGTACCAGGATTCTTTGTTATGTGTCCATGTGCTGAAGGTGGGTGGAGGTGTGATGGGGCGTAGGATAGGGAGAGGGTTTGTGGAGAAGAGAATGTGAAGTGGGAAGAGCAGGCATTCAGTTCAAACACCCTGCTAGTGGTTATCATCGTCTACTGTGTGCTGCTGCAACAGAACACTCGAGACTGGCTCATTTTATAAAGAATAGAAAGTGATTGCCATCTGGAAGCTGAGGATTCTACTCTCTAAGGGTTGGTGTTTGATGAAAGCCTTTTGCTGTCATTCCATGGTGGAAAGGGTGTATGCATGAACTACATTTCTCAACACTGTGATCACAATACCCGAGAGAACAATTTGAAGGAAGAAAGAATGATTTATTCTCTCTCACCATTCTAAAGCAGCACTTCTCAACCTGTGGGTCGGGTTACACTATGATTCGTAACAATAGCAAAATAATTGCATGGTTGGGGGTCACCCGCTACATGAGGAAGTGTATCAAAGGGTCGCAGCATTAGGAAGGTTGAGAGCCACTGTTCTAGGGAGTTAAGTTCATGGTGGCTTGGCTCTGTGTTTCTGGGATCATGGAGGTCAGAGCCTATAGAGGATGAGGTAGTTCTCACAGAGACAGGAAGCAGAGCGTGAGGAAGGATTGTAGGCCATTTATAACCTTCAGAGGCATGGTCCCAATGACACAATGTCCCCAGCTAGGGTATACCTCCTTATAAGTTCCACTACTTCCCTAAGGAGCAGCCCCAGCTGGAAGTCAGGCATTCAACAAATGAGCTTATGAAGAGCATATTTCTTACTCAGACTATGGCAAGATGGAAGAGATGGGGAAGGGAGGGACAAAGAGGGGGAGACTTTTTGTATGGGAAGAGTCTTGTTTAGGGAGCCCACTCCCTCTTCAATAAATCTTTCTGTTATCATGGCATTAATCCTTTTTCTCTGCCATCCCAGTCACTTCTCATTAGGCCTCGCCTCTTAGTGCTGACTAAGGATTATATTCCCAGCACATGCTGAGAGCTTCAGCAGTATGTGGCTAAAACTGTCAAGTATTTCCAGGACCGTCTACTAGTCTTCCAAGGAGAAACCAACCAGTACCTGGTCCCTAAATGGTGCTCTGGTAGTGACTATAATGAATTTAATGTCAAGTGCAGCTCCTACCATAGAGAACCACAATTTAGTAAGAGGAGAGAGACAGTGAGACCAGGTATGAGGCAGTTGCAACAGTCCAGGTGGAAGATGGAGAGATAAAGGCAGAGCTGTACCACTCACCTCACTGTGCAGCTGGGTCCTGATTTGCATGCTGTCTTAGTTAGGGTTTTACTGCTGTGAACAGACACCATGACCAAGACAAGTCTTATAAGGACAACATTTAATTGGGGCTGGCTTACAGGGTCAACGGTTCAGTCCATTATCATCAAGGCGGGAACATGGCAGTATTCAGGCAGGCATGGTGCAGGAGGAGCTGGGAGTTCTACGTCTTTACCTGAAGGCTACTAGCAGAACATTGACTTCCAGGCAGCTAGGACAAGGGTCTTAAAGCCCATACCCACAATGACATACCTACTCCAATAAGGCCACACCTTCTAATAGTGCCACTCCCTGGGCCACAGCATATACAAACTATCACACATGCTCTGTCTGCCTAATGTTGTCTTCATGACCTTGCACATGAAGTCTGTCCATTTCTGTTTTATGTGGGGACTGAAGGATCTGTCCCAACACCACCAGCCTGTGCTTGGCAGGATAACCTGAATCTCTGGCTTGGGGAAGTATGCTGGACTGCTGGCTGTTGAGATTTTGCTGATACAGGATAAGGGGACTTGGCTGAGGTAGCCATGGGATGACTCAGGCTTCCATCTGCGTGATGGAGGTCTGGGGTGGACCATTAAGAGATGAGTTCAGTGGTTGACCTGATTGGAGAGGAGAAGCTTTTAGATTGTCTGCATCCAGGTCTTGGCAAGCCCTGCAGATGATCATTTATTGATAATGCTGGTGCCTCTGGCTTGACTGATTGCTTTTGGCCACATATAGTGATGCTTCTGGTGGAAGGGTGATGACTGCTGGCTTCTGGATACTCCCTGGCCTACATAGGGCTTCTAGAAACACAGACACAGTGGTGCCAGGCAAAAGGGAACTCATTCCTCTCCCCTAGGCTCTCTGAGTAGACTTCATCTCCAGTCCAAAAGGCCATCAGTGAATACCACTCTGTGAGATCAATAGACAGGGCTATCCTGGATGCCTCTTACTTACAGCCCCTCTCCTCCCAACCTTTCCTTCTATCTTACCTGGTCCTGTAGCCATGCACAGAACAGTAGGGCATAGGGCCAGAATGAAAAACCTTGAGCCTGACATCTTCAGGCCCAGCTGTCTCTGGCTCTCCCTCCTGGCTCTGGGAGAGTCTTTCATTGAGCAAAAGTGTACCGAGCACCCAGAATGTGCTGGCTTGCTGAGGCGAGGAGGGCAAACATTCCCTACCTCTCAAGAGGGAGGAGAAGCCCTTCAAGAGGGAGGAGAAGGACTTAACACTGACATCACAGGGTGATCTGTTGGCAAACACTAGGGTGAGAACAGGCAGGAGCCCAGGGAGCTAGCCCCGGGACAGAACATTTGAACTGAGCTTAGGAGGATAAATTTGTCAGGTGGGAGGCTGGACACAGTGGCGAGAGACTCCCTCAGCCCAGACAGAAGGCTGTGTGTGTTTAGAGAATTTGTGATTAATTCTGAAAGTACCAACTGAGAAACCTCTCTGGGGCAGCCTGTACTAAGATTATATAAATAAGCCTGGTAGACAGCTCTATGGTGAAAAGTATTGGCTGTTCTTTCCAAGGTCCTAGGTTCCCAGTACCCACAGGGTAGCTCACAACCATCTGTAACTAAATCTAGCTCCAGGGGAATCTGACATCCTCCTTTGGTCTCTGAGGGCACCAGGCACACAAACCAAGTGGTACACAGACATATACACAGGCAATACACACACACACACACACACACACACACACACACACACACACACACACCTCAATGAATAGTAAACATATAACCCTGTGATGGGAAACTCACAAAAGACAGCTTTGTTTGAAGGCTTGCATACAACTATAGAACATGTATATAGACTTTTTATGAGAAGTCTCCAATTAGGATTTCTATTGAACCTTGAGACTGTGCAAAATGATGTACTGGAACAGAAGAAAAAAATACTGAAATGTTTATGTATATCTCTTTTCTTTAAAAAACAAACAAACCACTCATATGGAGTTTTATTATTCTTGGAGCGCTCATATAGAGATTTATCATTCTTGGATGTTGGCTAATGATGATGGTGGGTATATACAAAAGCCGGATATAAATAAACACACATATACTCATGATGTATTCTACACTGTGTGGGTGTGTGCATGTGAGGTTGTGCATGCGTGCATGAGTATCTTTGTGTGTATGTGTGTGTGGTTGCAGAGATCAAAGAAGTTTGGAGACCACAGCTGTAGGCGAGGAGCAGCTGGCAGGAATTGTGTAAGCACAAAGCTGACTTGGTTGTTTTTGTTTTGTTTGGAAAGAGCACCTGGCTCTCCGTGGAGTGACTGAGGTGGAGGGTGGCAGGGATGAGGACAGAACCCCAGTGAGGTTCCCTAAGCCAGGCTGGCAGCTCCCCAGCTCTGGTTAGGAGAACGAGGGTAGCAGAGAGAAAGATGGCTCCCTGGTCACAGGTACATAGACCTTCAAGCCTGATGAGCCGAATTTAATCCCTGTAACTCCCATGGTACTGGGAGAAAATTGACTTGCCTACATTTGGAAAACAAATGGAATGGTAGGGGCTCCAGGCTGCCAGGGGTGGGGGTTCTGTTCTCTGTGCTGCTGGGAAAATTGGGGCCACATTATTTCCCAAGATGGTGAATAGAGGGGAAAAGTGGGACTGGGGAGGAAGGTAAACAGGTTGAGTCAGACTAGGAGAACCTTGGGTGGAGTCTTTCACTCCACAGGCTTCTGGGTGTTTTGTAGCTGGCTTGGAGCAGGGTCCTGGTGATGGAAGCTCTTGAAGGAATGACAGGAGCTAGGGGGTAGTGATGCTGTCTGTCTAGATCTCCAGATTCCAGCCAGACTACTGGGACCAGTCCCATATTCCACCAAGTAGGGGTACCCCATGTCATTCTCCTCCTCCAACTCAGCAAGTCATTGTGGAGACGATTCAAGCTACTTATCTTTGGGGCTCTAAGCCAATATTCATTGGGAAATACTAATTGGGCTGGGAATATCCTTGCTGTCATTGTTAAAACTCAGATATGCAAAGTGAAAGGCAGAGGATGAGATGGGTGGAGAAGGGGTGGGTCTGTCCAGCTGCCAAGACTGGGCAGGGAAGGCTTTGACCCGGGAGAAGCACTCCCTCTGCATCGTGCTTTAGTTTCCTGAATGAGGTTCTGGGGATTGCCAAGTTTACTTGGGGCTTGGCCTACAGAAGAGTAGGAGCTAGTATCAGCACAGACCAGAGGGACTAATGCACAGTGGGAAAAGGTACATGCCTTCAAGTCTGCTGACTTGAGTTCAATCTCTAGAACTCATGGAAAGAAAAACTCTGGAAAGTTCTCTGACCTCTGTACACACTCGCCATACTCATGCAAAATTAGCAAATACAATAAGAATAACTTTGAAAATACGTTAGTCATGACTCCAAGGGTGATAGCTATAGACACCTACTTAAACCTCTGTCCAGATGTGTGTGGGGTGGAAGGCATGTGAAATCAATGAAAGTTGGTGGTTATCTTAATTCTCGTTTAGAATTTTTATTTGGAAAGGAAATGGAAGAATAATATAGATAGACAAAAAGATTAAAAATTAAGAGAGTAAAGCTTTAGAAATAAAAATAGGCACGTAGGAGGCCAAACATAAAGGCTCACACCTTTAATCCCAGCCCTAACTCTCTGGGAGTTTGAGGTCAGTCTTATCTACATAGAAATCTAGTCAAGTCAGGGCTATATAGTGAGACAGGAGGGGACGGGGCAGGTGAAGCCAATTAAAATAAACATAAAAATGGAGTGAAGGCATACAGAAAACAGAATATGAAAGACCAAAAACTACATACAATTAGTTTGGAAGCACAAACTTGGCCATTCAAAGAAAAGCCAAGGGATAGGGATGATGATGATGATGGTGATGATGATGATGATGATGATGATGATAATGATGATGATGATGATGATGTGTGTGTGTGTGTGTGTGTGTGTGTGTGTGTGTGTGCGCGCGCGCACACGTGTGCAGCTTGCATGGATGAAGCTCCTGTCCTTCCTTTGTCCATTAGCCTGTTCCATTAGCCTGTTTCCCCGGGCAGGGGTGGCACACACCTTTAATCCCAGCACTTGGGAGGCAGAGGCAGGCGGATTTCTGAGTTCAAGGCCAGCCTGGTCTACAGAGTGAGTTCCAGGACAGCCAGGGCTACACAGAGAAACCCTGTCTCAAACAAACAAAGAAACAAACAAAAAACAAAACAAAACAACAACAACAACAACAAACCATTAGCCTGTTTCCCAGTTGCAAATCAAAGAAGCTACAGCTCAAGTGAGTTGCCTGCTGTCATTTTGGGGACTCTGTGAAGTTTGGGTAGTAGTGGTGAGATCTGGCAGCTTAGGGTAACCAGTGTCTTCAAGAGGCAGGCCTCTTAACTAATACTTGCAACATGAGCTGAAGCAGAAGAAAGTGGAACAAAACCTCAACTCACACCCCTCCAGGCTGATAAATCCTATTTGGTATTTATCAATGAGTTGAGGAGTGAGGGGGGGTGGTGAGAGAGGGTATCCACACTCAGCATGGAAATAAGACTGAGAATCTCACTGTGGAGAAAGGCCTCAGGTTTCTTCACCATTTCTGCTCATCACAGAACTTGGTACCCAGCAGTTGTCTGGGTTCTTACGAGCACAGCAGCATCCCATCTATACCTGGAGTGAGGCAGGAGTCAGGGAATTTAGTCTGCTTTTCTAGGTGAGGTAGCAAAGGGGTAGAGTTGGAAGCACACTGGGAATCATACTAAGACAGAAGGACCCCAGAGGCCTGCTGCACCCAGTGCCTGTGTTCTGTAGTTTTTTGACAGAAGATGGTGGCCCGTTAGCTATATAGTGTGTTGCTATGGAGACAACTTTTTTTTTTAAGAGAAACATTTGCTGTTATAAATCTACACTTTTTGTCTTCTTTTTTTTTAAAAGATTTATTTTATTTTATGTGTATGAGTACACTGTAGCTGTACAGATGACCGTGAGCCATCATGTGTGTGGCTGCTGTTGATCTCAGGACCTCTGCCAGCCCTGCTTGCTCCAGCCTGCTCGCTCCGGCGTAATTTACTGAGGCTGTCTTCAGACGCACCAGAAGAGGGCGTCCAATCTCATTATGGGTGGTTGTGAGCCACCATGTGGTTGCTGGGATCCGAACTCACGACCCTTGGGAGAGCAGTCAGTGCTCTTACCCGCTGAGCCATCTCGCCAGCCCCTTGGAGACAACTTTTAACTGAACCCTTTAGGCACTCCGAGGTGGGTTTGAAAGATTGTCACAGTCCCAGAACAGAGAAATTAGCTCTCAGTAAGCAGCAGGGCTGGAGTCACCTATCGTGTGCTGTTCCCCTTCCTGCCAGCACAGTCAGACAACATTATACCCTCCCCAGGTGACACCCATTTTACAAGCATCGGGTCACACAGGCTAGCATTCCTTCCATATGTGATCCTCTTGCCTTACTTGACATTAGCCTGGTGCAGGAGAATTGTATTCATTGGGCATAAGAAGTCCCATTCCCGTCTTGGGCTAGGCAGTCTTTGTAGGATGGTAGGATTTTGAAAGTCTTTTCAGTTACCCACCCTGGTTCCTACAGCTCCTCACACTGGACCAGACAGGAGTCTACTAGCGCCAGTTGACTTAGGGAGACTGTGCAAGACACATGTCAGCCTGGGGCAAGCCCAGAGAATACTCTCCCGGGGAGAGTCTCATTCTGCTCTGACCATCTTTCCCAGCCTGACTGTAACCTGCCTTTCTTGCCCCCTTGTGGCTCCCTCTGGCTTCCTTTTTCCTTCTTAAACAATGGGCTCTAGTTGAGGACCAAGAAAGAGAAGGGGTTCAGCGAAGAGTGTGTATGTGTGTGTGTGTGTGTGTGTGTGTGTGTGTGTGTGTGTGTATGTGTGTGTAATATGTGTGTGTGTAAGGTATGTGTGTGGTTCACATGTCATAGTGTGTGTGTGTGTGTGTGTGTGTGTGTGTGTAGATCAGAAGACAACTTGTAGAAGTTGGTTCTTTCCTTCTACCATGTTGGTTCTGGGGATCAAACTCAGGTCCTTGGGCTTGGTTGCAAGCACACTTACCTGTTGAACCTTCTGCTAGTTTCTTCCTGGTCCCCCACAGGCTACCCTGATGGGAGGACATATTTAGAGGTCCAGCCTTGGGGTTCCAGGTGGGCCCAGGGACCCTGCCATGGATGCATACCCTTCATCTGCTCTGCCCTTACTCCAGGAGAGAGGGACTCACCCCATGTTTCCTCATACTCTAAGTTAACAAATGTTCATAAATTGTGTTTCCGACTAGGTAGCTAGTCCAAGTCCAGGCCCTGGCCCAGGCCTCTTCCTCAGCTGGGCCCCTCCTCTCCAGAACTCCAGAATTTCTTGTGCATCTATGCTATGGTTGCCTAACTCTCCAGATCTACCAACTCCCACTCCACCCAGGACTCTCCCATACACCTGGCCCTGGGGTGAATACCAGAGCTGATACTGCTATAGAAGAGAAGCCTCAATACAAGGTGAGGCAGACCTGGCACAAGTGGTATAGGACCACCTTGGGGCTACAGGAAGTCCCCAGGGCTGAGGAGGAGCCAAAAGTTTGCCAAGGATAGTAGTTTCTTGCTTCAACAGAATGGTCCCTTAAAAGAGCAGCTGCCCACGTACTTGAGAGGCCTCTCCAGACAGTCTCCCTACCTCTGGGCTACAGCCTCAGACCTGTTGTTTGTTTGTTGTTTTGTTTTGTTTTGTTTTGTTTCTATTTCTAGACAGGGTCTTATTGAGATACCCAAGGCAGATCCTGCTCTTGGTTATTCTCCTGACTCAGCTTCCCTAGTAACTTGGATTACAGGCCTGGAAATTCTTGTAAATGACTGTAAGACACATTCTCCTTATGTAGAACAGCTAGCTGCCCTACTTACTTGGCGCCAACAGAGTTTACTGTCTTGCCTGTGGTTAGCCTGAATCTGGAGCCAGTTATCAAATTAGGAATGTAGGTTGAATTGATGGTGGGTGTAATTATTGATTTTCTTAAAAAAATTTGCATTTAATTTCACAAAATCGCCTTATGGCTTCACAAAACCCAATGCTTCGTGGTCCATTGTCCAGTTTTTCTCCTTTCTGGTCTCCCCATTTGTTACAACTATATTTTCTCCTCTGAAGGAATGGAGTCTCCTGACTTCCCTGGTCTCTTAACTTCAGCCCCTTCCTGGTTTTGTTTCTAGGCCCCTGGAGAAAGCCCATCATCTCCTTGCAAAATATCTTATCAAAGCTGAACAAAGCTCTGACTCGGGAGCAATTACCTCCCACCACAGTGGCCCCATGTGTGGATGCTGAACTGTCGCTCAGTTATGTAGATGTGAGCATAGCAATAGTGTCCTCTGATCCAAGGGAGTCCTCTCAGTGGAACCCCAAAATCTGGGTTCTCGCAGTGTCCTCAGACTATGGTATGTCACACTTCTCAGGAAGAGACACTCCCTTTGTTTGTCTCCTCCACCAGAGACCTGTGGTGACTCTTGGGCCTACTTTCCTGGTCTGTCTGGCAAAACAACAGTGTATGACAATTGAATAAGCACATAACAAGCTAGGACTGGCCTGAAGAGGCAATTACATAAAGTAATTAATTGTACTACCTGTACTACCATTTAGCCTTCCAAGTAAGAGAGCCCTTCCCTTGTTGGGGAAGGAACCATTCCTGCCACTAGGGGGCGCCTGGCTCACAGGAATGCTTTCTTCCCTGCCATGGCATGAAAGGCTATGGTAGATGGCTTATTTACAGTGGGGGCCTGACTCAGATTCCTTCAAGAGCCAGGAGAGACAGAAGGAAACAGCTGCATATATGTTATGGGGTGGGGGGAACCCATAGAAGGTAGATAGAAAACACTGCCTTCAAGCAGGAATGTAAATTGCCCAGATCAGATCAAGCACA
>JADRCD010232093.1:0-14060 GCA_019843815.1 Montemys delectorum | reverse complement strand
CCAAGTAAATGAGTTCACAGAATAATATAATGTAGCTAATTAAGGATTTCTATAGAAGATGATATAGGCAGGGAAATATGTACTTGCCATGGGAGTTGCCTTAAAATTGAAGATACTAGTCTCAAGATGGTATCCAAGCATGCACAATGATGCTCTTACTTTTCAGAACAGCACTGAAGTAAGAAAATACCCTGAAAACATTCACAAAATTACTGATCAAGGGAGGGATTATCTATGAAGTATATATTTTAGCTGAACTCTCAAAATGTAACAAATAAAATAGATAATAATGCAAAGAAAATTATGAAAATCATTTTAAAAAACTGATTAAAATATATTGACTTTATAAAATTCTTATTCACCACTACAATAAAACAAAGCAGTAGAAGAAATTATATCTTTAATTTTTTCTTGATATAATTTTCCTAAAAAACCCTGAAAATCAAAGAAATGAAAATCACTAGCTATGTAATATTAGGGTGAGACATATATGACAACTAAGCATTTAAGGAAGAAATATAAGAGAAGTGGAGCAGAATAGTAAAAATTAAAAAGCTAATAAAAATTTATAAGTAAAGAAAGTTAATGTAAATCATGTTGATTTTCTGAGAGGGGTATGTTCTGACTAAATCTATTTACATGAAACTCTCCAAGAGTTCTACTCTCCAAAAGTCTCCATAACTTGATAAAAAATTGTCAAGTCTTAATTAATTAAAGAATTTTTATTAATATCAATTATTTTATCAGATGAAAAGCAAACTTACAATATGGGAAGCTTTTAATGCTCTAGAAAGTGTTTAGTATTCAGATTGTTTCATCTTACAGTCACTAAAAAGAGTACACGTCTGTAGACAGGAGTTTTTAATGTGGGCAGAAACTCAAATGTCTTTCTGAAAGATACGGTTGAATAAAAACACCAGTTTTGATGACTAAAACGCAAACAAACTGGAAAATTAATATGTATTTTACAGTCCAAAAAACCCAGATATGATCTTTGAAATAATATATGGATGTAAATTGCTATGTAGGCGTAGGGAACAAAGTTCAAAGAAGTTTAAAATGTCTGTAAGCTAGTAGAAAAATATGATAGAAAGAAAATAAATGTCTAGTAATAATGCAATTAGGAATTTCAAAGTCTTTCTGAAAGTTCAGAAAGAGGTCAAAACTAATAAATATATTGCATTTACTGAACTTTCCTTACTTCCTGACAAATTATTTGTGTTTTCTTGTGTGATAAAACTGATTTACAAGGTAGATGCTCTGTACATATATGAAATCTATCTTCATCACATCCTTCTATACACTCTTCTTCCAACTCCTCAATACTCCCTTATCTCCTTCAGCAACTTTACGCTCCCACCCCTTTTATTGACTCATTGAGTCCTATATGTATATGTGATCAACCACAGGGGATTTGGCATCCTACCAGGAACTACTCTAGAGACGTAATATGCTCCTTTCCCTACAGTCATTAAGTGACAATAGCTCTTCAGCTCGTAGTTGGTCATTGTGGACACTTTTTTCATCAATTCTGAAATTTGAATATTGTAAGTCTTGAAGAGACATGTATAGATGACTAGAGTTAATTTGTGCAATAACTTTATCTAGTCTGCTGCACATCCTTTAACAATACTTTTCCTCACCCTCTGACTCTGTTCTTCCTCTGAAGCCTATATAACATCTTCTAGCACTATTTCTTCTTCCAGGGATGGCATATGCTTTTTTTAATTCAAAAGTGTATTGAGGGCTGACAGATGTTTTTTCTTTAAAAATATGTCAATTTAGGACAAACTCAAAAAAAAAAAAAAAAAAAAAAAACAGAAGAAAAACAGCCAAAGAAGAACTCCAAGAAAGACCTATGTTCCTATGTAAAGGATATTGATTTGAGTGAATGGAAATATAGGCAGTATCTGTGAAGAGTTGGGAGAGAAGAAACATGATAAATCTATGGTATTCCAATATCTATTTTCTATAAATGATAGAAATGAAAATGTTCCCACTTGTTACTTCATAAAACAATGTATTTTCTGAGGAAGCATAATTTCCATACTCCCAGCATTACCTTTAGTGTGCCTGTAGTTTTTGTATAGATTTGAGCGTTAAAGGCCTTCACAGTCTATTTGGCCATGGCTCTTGTTTTTTTATCCATGCTTGAAAAACATATTTGCATGTAAAACAATTTCAGACTGAGCAGAGTGGGTTGTATTTACATATAGAGTAATATAATACTCAGAATTACTCATATATGTAATGAATTTAACAAACCCATATATGTAATATATATGTAATTTAGATAGAGAAATAGATATGATAGGTAGATAGATAGATAGATAGATAGATAGATAGATAGATAGATAGATATGATAGGTAGATAGATAGATAGATAGATAGATAGATAGATAGATAGATAGATAAAATTGAAAACCAAAGAAGTCATGAATTTTAAGGGAAGTGGGGATACATCAATAGTTTAGAGAGAGCACAGGGAACAAGAAAATGATATAATTACAATATCAGAACTAAAAAATGAATTAAAAACGTGCTAATTTGTCTCAAATTTTAAAATATAAAACACATTATTAGTTAATTACTACATGTAGTAGTGTGAATAAGTTGACAGCAATAGTTTTGGCATTGAGTACCTGTTGCCCAGTTGGTAGTATTATTCATGTAGGTTCAGGAGTTGTGTTTGAAATAGAAGCAATGTCCCACCAGGAATGAGGTTAGAACAGATAGTTATAGATTGAGGAGGAGGTGGAATGGGATGAGAAGCAAAGAGGCACAGAGTTGAGAGAAGGAATACATGAAGGGATATCTAAAATTAAGGGCCATTTAAGGAATTATGTGAAAACCAGTACAGAAGAAACTTCCTAAAATATATACATACATGAAAGCAATCTAAATGAAATTGCCAAATAATTGGAGAGACGGAGCCCCAGCTGGACATCTCTCATAATCAAAGACAGCTTCCAGTACCATGAATGAGTTAAATCTAATTGCTTTCATGGGAGTAAACAACCAAGATCTGCTTATGTCATTGGCCACTCCATGAGATGGGAACCATACCCAATGCTTTTTAGGTGTCCAAGAACCTGGGAATAGATAGGTTAGACACCTAGTGGAAAACCAAATACTATTATTCTGTTAAAGAACCAAAGCAATAATATGGCCCCTTATCATATTCATAGAGCCATGCCATGTTCAGCCATAATCAGAGAATCCTCTTGAAAGTGAAGAGAGTAAGTACAAAGCCACAGCTAGATAATATGTTGAGAGTGAATGGCCTTGGAGTACTCATCTGTGAAAGAAATGCCTCCTCAAAATACCATTTCTTCATGCTCACGGAACTTTATGGAAGAAGAAGCAGAGAATAGAGGATACAAAGAAATCAAGACCTACTAGATGAGACATGCTGATGCTATAAAGCTAGAGCTAGAGCCACAGCCAGAGCCAGATCCAGATCCAGAGCCAGAGCCAGAGCCAGAGCCAGAGCCAGAGCTAGAGCCAGAGCTAGAACCAGAGCTAGAGCTAGAGCCAGAGCTAGAGCCAGAGCCAGAGCCAGAGCTAGAGCCAGAGCTAGAGCCAGAGCTAGAGCCAGAGCTAGAGCCAGAGCTAGAGCCAGAGCTAGAGCTTGAGCTGGAGCTGGAGCTGGACCTAGCTAGCTAGCTAGATTCAGAGAATGAATGGCATATACAGAGCTTGATGGGTCTGTACATGATGGGTTCCTAGATTTGAAAGGAGGTGTGAACACATGTTTCCATTCCTAACAATCAGACAGAAGCTATGTCCAATTGACAGCCACTGTCAAATTAAAATTGATTTTTTTTTTCCAAGGCAGTCTCACTGGGGAATGAAACCACTCTTAGGGGTATGTCCTAATCAAGTAGGAGACTACCAACACAAAACAAATTCAAAGGCATCTTTCAAAGTTCTTTTCTCACAATGTTAAGATGGCATTTTTTAAACATTATTTAATCCCATGTATATACATTATAGCTTTCAAAATGTGTTTTTATGGGACTCCTGTGTTTGGAAATGTGTGTGCCTCTGTGACTGTATGTACTGTATGTATTTATTTTGATTTCTCTTTGTCTGTTTTTCTTTTTTGATTTTCTTGTCCCATTCTGATTTGTTTGTTTTTTTAGTTATCATTCCTTAGATGCTTGTTTTCTAAAGAGAGACAGAGAGGGTGTGGATCCAGTCTTACAGGATGTGGGAAGGAAATTAGAGAAGTGTATGTGTGTGGTGAGGGGAGGAAACAGTAATCAGAATATATTGCATGAAAAAAATTAAATAAAAAAAAGGAAAGCTACCCCTTTGAGTTGTGTAGGCCACATTTGATGTCTTTGCTTCTTGATCCTGGATCAAGGTGTTTGCACTTAAAGTAATATGAATATTCAGTATTAAAACTCAAAAAAAAATATTTCTGCTTTGGACCATGGAATATAGTTCAGAAACACAGCATTTTTCTGGAAGAGACACGCCATAGTTACATCTGTTCACATAAATTACGTAGATCTTATTAAACATGTCATTAGTTTTTACCCTGGCAATAACCAATGATGTGACTAATGCTGTATTTGTGCAATGACGTAACATACATATGCATGCATCGAACAATCAAAATAATTAGTAAAAAATGATAAGTTATTCATACAATTAATATAAAATTTATATTATATCATAGTTTAAACCATCAATTAATGTGTTCTCTATAAGGCATACAGCAATGAGATCTATTTTTGAATCCTACAGTTTTGAGCAAAGGAATATTTTCTGTTATTCTAAAAAAGCGAACATCCCACTCTAACACTGGGGGTCCTTGTTAACTAGTGATCAAAGCACTAAGACTGTCTTACAGCAAATTAACAGCAATGACATCATCTAGGAATCTCTTTCTTGGGAGAATTCAAATACCTTGTGAAATGTTCTGGTTTTAGCTATCCAATACAGAACTTTGAAAGCTACAATGGTTGATCTTAAATATACAGATTTATTTTTTCATTTTTCTGTATCTTAATTTAAACCTGCAAATAAAACTGTTTCCTAAACATGGTTCCCATAATTATCACTTGAAGGTATCAAATGAACTTACCCTTTCAGTCTCCAAACCCTAAAAATGATTTTATTTTAGGAGCTTGCCTACCTATTCTCATTTTTTGTTCTTAGCTTCATTTACAAAGCAGTTGCCTCAGAAGGTATACTGAGGAATATGTTTCTGAAGATTAGTTATGTTTTCACACAAACAAAGTAAACTGATGATCAATTTAGAATGTTTCATAATTTCATCTTCCCTGTAACTATTAACATAAACATGCATGCATATATATTAAGAAAATTAATAGTCTACAGTACTAGTAAAGTTGTTTTCAAGGGAAACTGTATTTTCTGTAGATTCTTTCTTTTGTTTATGTTTTCTATTACTAATTTTATGCCTTTATGAAACTGTTAACAAGTGAAGTATGGCACATGTGTTCTAGATACAGAGATGCATAGGGTCACATAGGGTGAGCCTTACATAGAAGAATGAGAAAGTTCCCCAATAGGTAAAAGTGGCTGAAGAAAATAGCAAAGAAGACTGTCTTACACCACTGGAGAATCTAGTGGCTATAAGCTGTCGTGTATTTTTTTTTTTTAACTTCACAAAATTCAAAAGTGAGAGTAAGGCAATACTAAGACCTTAAAAGCTATTACTGAGTATCGATCTGCGCCCAGGACCACTTCAGGAAGATGAGCTGACTAATGCTTAAGTCATTTAAAAAGCTTTTCCTCTTTCTTCTGTGCAGAAAATGACTGATAGGAAAGATATATATTTCAATTATCATTTCTTAATTGGGCTTATTGAAAATAATCATTCTACAGTATGTAATAGACTTTACAGCAACAATTCTCAACTTGTGGATCATGATCCCTTTGAAGGCATATTTAAATATTTTACATGTCAGATATTCACATAACAGTTCATCACATTAGTGAATTTACAACTATGAAGTAACAATAAAATAAATTTATGTTGGGGGATCAGAACATGAGAAACTTCATGAAAGTTTCAAAGCATTAGGAAGGTTGAGCACCACTGCTTTACATTATGTATTTGGTCCTTTATTCTTACTCAATTATTAAAATTAAGTTGTTAAGTGTCATTATGAGATACCATGTCAGAATTGGTTTTTTATTAGCTATCAAAAAATTTAGCTTATGTTTGGAAATGAGCAAAACATTGCTAATGGCAGTTGTGTATATACAGGACTTTGCTTGAAAGGATAGTATTGGCCTAGGATTCTAAAAAGAAAATAAATAATCACTGGTATCACTGGGGTCTCTTTTAGATTCTATATTCAAACATATACATATTTTTCAGAAAGCAAGTTGGTTCAGCTCTAAGGAGAACTTGTTGCTTGTAGGGTATTAAATACAATGGCCCCCATAGGCTCACATATTTTTGTGCTTAGTTACCAGAGTAAACCCAAAAGCCATAAACTGCACCCCTCATGTTGGCTCTATGTTCTGGGCCACAACTTCAGCAGAAGACTTCAGCTTTCCTGAAGGCTAAGCTCTAAGGACCCCAGAGGAAACCTTGGTACTCAAAATCCAAGAGGACTCCTAGGCCACAAATTCCCAGCAGAGGCACCCTGCTCCATCTGAAGACTCACTGGTCATCAGAACACCTGGGTCGAACCTTAGAGCAGAAGACTAGAGAGAAAACATTTCTAAAACACCCATCTAACAAAGCCAAATTCAGTAATCATCATCTAAATATATAGTAAATCCCTAACCCAGATCTCTAGAGGCCAGCATAAGAACACAAGCAACAACAACCAAGGCAATATGGCATCATCAGAGCCCAGCTATGCTACAACAGCAAGTCCTGGATATTTCAACAAAGCTGAAGCTGAAGAAATAACCTTGACTCCAATGTTATAAACTGATAGAGTAAATTAAAGAGGAAATTAATTAAACTCCTTACAGAAATCCAGGAGAATAAAATTAAAGAGGTGAAGGAAAATGAATAAAACTGTTCAAGACTTAAATATGATTATAGAAGCAATAAAGAAAAACACAAATGGAATCCAGGAGATGGAAAATATAGATAAGAGAACAGGATCTACAGAAGCAAGTATCACCAAGAGAATATAAGAGATTGAAGAGAGAAATCTCAGGCATAGAAGATACAATAGGATAGAGTAGATACAGAGGTCAAACAAAATGCTAACTCTTAAAAAGAGCTGAAACAAAGAATCCAGGAAATTGAAACACTGAAAAGACCAAATATATGAATAATAAGAATAGAAGAAGTTGTCTAGCTCAAACATGCAGAAAATAATTTCAACAAATACATAGAAGAAAATTTCCATAACATAAAGAAAGAGATGTCTATAAATGTCCAATAAGATTACAGAACATCCAATAGATTGTATTAGAAAAGAAATCCCCCCAACCATAATGATCAAAACACTAAATGTACAGAACACATAAAGAATATTAAGAGCTAGAAGGGAAAAGGCAAAGTAATTATAAACAAAGACCTATTAAAATTATACTCAGTCTCAACTGTGACAATAATAGCTAGAATGGACTGGGCAGATGTCTTGCAGAGTCTATGAGACCATAGATACTAGATCAGACTACTATCCACCAAAACTTTTCATCATATAAAAGGAGAAAAAAAGATATTCTATGACAAAAACCTAACATAAACAATATGTAGCCACAGATTAAGTCCTACAGAAGCTAGTAGAAAACTCCACTACCCCCAAGAAAACACAGGAAATGAATAATTCCTCACTAGCAAAGCAAAAGGAAGTGAAACACATACACACATCTTTTTTTATTTTAAATTAGGTATTTTCTTTATTTACATTTCAAATGATATTCCCTTTTCCAGTTTCCCCTCTGGGAAAAACAAAAACAAAAACAAACAAAAATCCTATTTTCTCCTCCCTCCTCTTCCTTACCAACCCACCCACTCCCACTTCCTGGCCCTAGCATATCCCTACTCTGAGGCATAGAACCTTCACAGGACCAAGGGCCTGTCCCACCATGTGTACTCTTTGGTTGGTGGTTTAGTCCCTGAAGCTCTGAGGGTACTAGTTAGTTCATATTGTTGTTCCTCCTATAGGGCTGCAAACCCTTCAGCTCTTTGGGTCCATTCTTGGGGACCCTGTGCTCAGTCAAATGGATGACTGTAAGCCTTCTTAGGGAAATGGATGGATCTAGAGAATATCATCCTGAGTGAGGTAACCCAACACAAAAGAACACACATGGTATGCAATCACTGATAAATGGATATTAGCCCAGAAGCTTGGAATACCCAAGATACAATCCACAAACCACAAGAAACTCAAGAAGAAGGAAGACCAAAGTGTGGATACTTTGTTCCTTCTTAGAAAGAGGAACAAAATACCCATGGAAGGAGTTGCAGAGACAAAGTAAGGACCAGAGACTGAAGGAAAGACAATCCAGAGACTGCCCCACCTGGGAATCCTTCCCATATACAATCACCAAACCCAGACACTATTGTGGATGACAGCAAGCCTGATTCAGCTGTCTCCTTAGAGGCTCTGCCATTGCCCGACTAATACAGAAATAGAGGCTCACACTCATACACAAATCCTACAGAGGAATTTTAGTCCAGCAACATGGCTGCTCTGATCACATTCAAAAACCTTGCTGGTCTCTGATCTTGCTAGGATTCTGTCAAGCCCTTAGTTAAAAGCTTTAACTCCTCTGGCTGGAAATCTTTAGTGCACACATTTAATCCTCAACAACAACGACATATAATTGAGGGGCAGACAAAATGACTAATCAGAAGAAGCCCAAGGAAATCAAAGGTGGTTTACTCATTTTGGCTGGAAGTCACTGCAGTGAGTTATGGGCAGTGGAGTTGAGTACTTTCCTGACATCATACAATTCAGTGCAGGTCATCAGAGAAAGTTGAAACCAGGGAATAAGAAGGAGCCAGAAGATTAGAACAAATTGCCAGAATTAGTGTAACACAGTGGAGATCAATTTAATTAGAAGCCGAGAGAAGCCGGATTGAGTCAGTCAGCTCGGTGATGAGTTTTAAGCCAGAGCAGCTGAGATGAACTACCCAGCTAGAGGTCAGAAAGTTGTAGAAACAGTGAGATAATCAACAGTAAGCTCCAAGACTACAATTACATCAGGAGAGAAACTCTTACAACATACACACATATGTGTGCACGTGCGTGCACATACACATACACATACACACATACACCACAAAATATCACTACAAAGGTGAAAGGAACAGAAATCAATAATCATTGGTCATTAGTATCTCACAAATTCAATGGAATCAATTCCCCAATGAAAACATACAGTCTATTAGAATGGATGCTGAAACAGGATGCATCATTCAATTTCAAACAAAAAAAAAATACTAACCAACATCAAAGATAGACAAAAATATGAAATGTTCAACATATGAAAATCTATCAGTATAATCCACCATATAAACAAAGTAACAGAATAAAAAATACACGTGATCATCTCATTAGATGCTGAAAAGACTTTGACAGTACTGAACACTGCTTCATGGTAAAAGTCTTAGAAAGATCAAAGATATAAGGAGAGAAGCTTACAGCAGTCACAGTGAAATCAGAGCTATCTTACCAAAAGTATCCAAGGATTCAGTGCTACTCCCTTCAAAATTCCAACATAATTCTTTTTAAACTTGAAAGAATATGACTCATCTTCATTTGGAAAAATAGGAAACACAGGATATTTAAAATGACCCTTTACAGTAAGGGAACATCTGGAGAAATCATCATTCCTGATTCCATACTCTATTACAGAGGAACAGTAATAAAGACTGCATAACATACAGGTTGATCAGCAGAATCAAATGAAAATCCCAGACACTTATGGACACTTCATTTTTGATGAAGCCAAAATTAAGCAATGGAAAAACAAAAGCCTCTTCAACAAGTGTTCATATAAATGAATGTTTACATGTAGAATGCAAATAGACTCATCTCTACTGAACTGTACAAAACTCAAGTCCAAGTGAATCAAAGACCTCAAACTAAAACCAAATACCATAATCCTGAAAGAAGAGAAAGTGTAGAAGAGCCTTGAACACAATGACAGAGGAGACAACTTCCTGAACAGAGCACCAGTACAACAATTAGTATAAGAGACTTCACTGAATTGAAAAGCTTATGTAAGGCAAAGACACAATCAAAGGGACAAAAAAGGCAGCCTAAAGAATAGAAAAGATTTTAATAAACCCTACATTTAACAGAGGGATGATATAAAACATATGTAAGGAACTCAAGAAAGTAGACATCAACAAACTAAATAACTCAATTTAAAAATGAGGTACAGACCTAAACAGAGAATTCTCATCAGAGGAATGGTCAAGAAGCAACCTAAAGAAATGTGTAACATCTTTACCCATCAGAAAAATTCAAACCAAAATTCTGAGATTCTATCTTACACCAGTTAGAATGGTTAAGATAAAAATCCTAAGCAATCGCTCATGGTGCCTAGGACATGGAGCAAGGAAAACATTCCTCCATTGTTGTCGGGGTGCTAACTTGTACAGTCTTGTACAATCACTTTGGAAATTAATTTGTTGTGTTATCAGAAAATTGGAAATAGATCTTCCCCAAGATCCACTTATACTATTGTGGTTTGACTAGATCTGCCCCCATAGACTCATGTTTGAATGCCTGACACAGAGAGAGTGGCAATATTAGAAGTTATAGCCTTGTTGAAGTATGAACATGTTGAGCAAGTGTGTCATGGGGTAGGTGAGCTTTGTCGTATAATTAATATAGAAGATCAAATTATGCTCAGTATGGCACACACTTTTCTTCCACTGCCTGTGTATCAAAATGTAGAACTCTCAGCTCCTCCTGAACTGTGTCTGTCTTCACATTGCCATGCTTCCTGCCATGATAATAATGGACTAAACCTCTGATATTCTAAGAGAGCCCCAATGAAATGTTTTCCTTCATAAGAGTTGCTATGCTAGTGTTGTCTCTTCACAGCAACAAAACCCAAACAAATACAACCAATCCTAGGCATATATCCAAAAGATGCTCCATGAGACCAAAAGACACTTGCTCAACTCTGTCCATAGCAGGTTTATTCATAATAGCTGGATGCTGGAAACATCCTAGATATGCATCAAAAGAAGAATAGATAAAGAAAATTTAGTACATTTACACAATGAAGTATTACTCAGTTATTAAAAACAATCATATCATGAAATTTGTGGGCAAATGGATTGAACTAGAAAATAATCATCTTGGGTGATACAGTATCATAAAGACAAACATGCTATGTACTCATGTGTAAGTGAATATTAGCTATAAAGGAAAATTATGCTTCAATACACAGACCCAAAGAAGCTAAGTAACAAGGAAGGCTCAAGATGGGGTAGGAAATTCTCATGGAGAAAGGGAAATAGCATAGGTTTTGTGGGTAGACATGTCAAGGGAACTGGACAGGGTTGGGGTAAGGGATAGGAACACTATGGACCAGGTGAGGGGAGAATGGAGGGAGAGAGTACTGGGGAAAACAGCTTGAATTGTAGGTGTATAGTGTGAGAGTATTTCTGGAATGAGGTAGAATCCTATGAAAATAGAAACTCTCATGAAACTCTGAAGGTGACCAAAGCTATGACTCCTAGCAAGGGGGATATTAAGACTGAAGTGGCCATATTATACAACCAGGAAGGGTTTTCAATGTAAGGCTTTGAACAACAACCCAGCCACAAAACCATCAACCACAAATTTGTCCTGTCAACAAGAACTGTCAGGGTAAAGATGGAGCAGAAATTGTGAAACTAGCCAACAATGGCTGGTCTAGCTTAAGACCCATGCCATGAGACAGACATCACCTCTGACACTGTTAATCATATTTTGAACACTTTAAGACAGGAGCCTTGCCGGGCAGCGGTGGCACATGTTTTTAATACCAGCATTTTGGAGGCAGAGGCAGGCAGATTTCTGAGTTCTAGACCAGCCTGGTCTACAGAGTGAGTTCCAGGACAGCCAGTGCTACACAGAGAAACCCTTTCTCAAAAACAAACAAATAAACAAACAAAAAAAAACAAAAAAAAAACCAAAAACAAAAACACATACACACACACACACACACACACACACACACACACACACACACACAAAGACAGTAACCTGGGATAACTGTCATCAGAGCAGTTTCACCAAGCAGCTTGTAAAAAGAGATTAATAGACCAGTCTGAGAGTCAAAACCTAGTCAGAGCTTAATGGGCAGAAGCTCCTGACCCCTGTGGTTGAATTAGGGAAAGGCTGGAAGAAGCTGAGGAGGAGGGTGATCCTGAAGGAAGAGCAGCAGTATCATTTAACCTGGACCCCTGAGATTTTTTTGACACTGAGTCACCAACCAAGCAGCATCCACCTACTGATATGAGGCCCCAACGCTTATTCCGCAGAGGATTGCTGGGTCTGGGTTCAGTCAGAGAAGATGTACCTAACCCTCAAGTGACTGGAGGCCCCAGGAAGTGGGGAGATCCGGTGGTGTTGGGGTTTAGAGGAGGGTGTGAACAGTCTGAAGACCACTCTGAAAATGAGTTTGGTGCTTCCTCTGAAAACTGGACATAAGACTACCTGAAGATATACCCAGAAGATGCTCTAACAGGTAATAAAGACACATGTTCCACTATGTTCATAGCAGCATTATTTATAATAGCCAGAAATTGTGTTCATAATTTAAGTACTATACTGGCTGGGTTTATGTGTCAACTTGACACAGGCTGGAGTTATCACAGAGAAGGGAGCTTCAGTTGGGAAAGAGCTTCCATGAGATCCAGCTTTGAGGCATTTTCTCAATTACTGATCAAGGTGTAGGGACCCTTGTGGGTGGTGCCATCTCTGAGCTGGAAGTCTTGGGTTCTATAAGAGAGCAGGCTGAGCAAGCCTGGGGAAGCAAGCCAGTAAGGAACATCTCTCCATGGCCTCTGTATCAGCTCCTGCTTCCTGACCTGCTTGAGTTCCAGTCCTGACTTCCTCTGGTGATCAACAGCAGTATGGTAGTGTAAGCTCAATGAATCTTTTTCTCCCCTGATGTTTGTGCAGGAATAGAAAACCTCACTAAGACAAGTACATATCTTTCTACCTTTTCCTCTTTTCAAATCCTTCCATATTTCTCTCCCAGTGTTCCTTCTAATTAATGACCTTTTAATAATTGTTTTTACATCTATATGTTTATGTAATGCATATATATATTTAATACATATATAACCCATTCAGTCTATAAGATGTTATTCATATCTATGTTTTCAGGGTTACTACTTGTCATTGGAACAACAAATTGGTGTGCTCTTCCATGGAGTGGATAATCTACCATTCCTGTTTGCAGAAGAATGTGCTGGATCACCTTCAAATGGCATTATAGACCATTTTATAATGAGTGATGGGAAAAAAAGAAAACATGCCCTCTCACTACTTAAACCAATTTAACTGTAAAGTGATATTCCTTTTCTTTGTACTTTTATATCATAGCCTTCTTGAATATTTTATACATTTTTTATTTTGCAAGAACTAGTTTAGCAATGAATGAAAAAAATTAACTAAGATATATAGTGTATTGAAAACTATAGCATGCTAGATTTGAAAAAAATATTTGTTTTTACATTTTTAAAATAAAGTCAATTCTTGTAATTGTATACAACTATCATAGTAATACTTTATACATTAATGTTGTGAATGACTAAATAGAATAGGAAAATAGAGTGGATTATGTTCTCTCAAAAAAAACAAGAAAATTATTTTGGTAGATTTTGATATCCATAAAATGATTAAAATGATTCACAATTGTGAAATATATAATCATAGTAATTAATTACACAACCTCTAAGTTAATATTCACTTTTTTAATACTATATGTATTTTCTACATTAATTAATTTATTCACTTACTTTATGTCTTGATTGCAGTCCCTGTCTTGTCCCAGTTCTCCCAATCACACTGTTTCTTCCCCTCCCCTTCTCCTCTAAGAAGGGGGAGACTCCCATGGGTCCCTGGGTAAGAACCTACTCTAGGACATCA
>JADRCD010232092.1:0-26369 GCA_019843815.1 Montemys delectorum | reverse complement strand
AAAAGAACACACATGGCATGCACTCTCTGATAAGTGGATATTAGCCCAGAAGATCGGAATACATGAAGTACAATCCACAAACCACAAGAAACTCAAGAAAAAGGAAGAACAAAGTGTAGATACTTCGTTCCTTCGTAAAAGGGAGAACAAAATACCCATGGAAGGAGTTGTAGAGACTAACTATGGAGCACAGACTAAAGGAAGGACAATACATAGACTGCTCCACCTGGGAATCCTTCCCATATTCAACCATCAAATCCAGACGCTATTGTGGATGCCAGCAAGTGCTGGCTGACAGGAGCCTGATGTAGCTGTCTCCTGAGAGGCTCTGACAGTACCTGACTAATACAGAAGTAGAGGCTCACAGCCATCCATTGGACTGGGTACAGGGTCCCCAATGAAGGAGCTAAAGAAAGGACCCAAGGAGCTGAAGGGTTTGCAGCCCCTTAGGACGAACAACAATATGAACTAACCAGTACCCTCAGAGCTCCCGGGGACCACCAACCAAAGAGTACACATGGCTCCAGTAGCCATATGTTTAGCAGAGGATGGCTTAGTCAGTCATCAATGGGAGGAGAGGCCCTTGGCCCTGTGAAGGTTCTGTGCCCCAGTGTAGGGGAATGCCAGGGCCAGGAAGCTGGAGAGGGTAGGTTGGTCAGCAGGAGGAGGGGAGAGGGAACAGGGTTGTTTATTTTATTTTTATTTTTATTTTTTTCTCTTTTTTTGGAGAGGAAACTGGGAAAGGAGATATCATATGACATGTAAATAAAGAAAATAGCTAATAAAAATCATAAAAAATAGAAACCATTTTGAGAAATGATGGTGCCACACTCTGCAGCCATTAAATGAAATTTATATTAAATAAATAATGAAAATTAAGTTAAGTATTCATAAATAATTTTATGAAAATTATTTAGCATTGAGAACAATTCTGAGATACTTACTAAGCTCCAATCTCAGGGAGATGCACAGGCTATACACCCCATTTAAGTCATGAAAAGAGTTCTTATTTTTTTCTTTGTGGACTTTTTCTCCATTGTCTATAATAAAATTTCATACATATAGAATAATAGAAAAGCAATGAATGAGCAGAAGTTAATATTCTGGGATCTCTGGGCTCTAAATACAAATAAATTTACTGGCAGCATTACTGGTGAGCTAAGGAAAAAAGCCGAAGCCCCTTGCCCAGTGCCATTCTCCCGTCCTACAAGCTGGAAGAAGCAATGGCTTTCACTGTGGCACTTGACTTCCACCCTGACTCCTTCTCTACTAGCCCTTCTGTATTCCCTCCTTATCCAACAAGGCCCCAAGGTTATTATTTCCAACCCCTTATACCTTATGTTCTCAACTCATATTTTAACCCTCTAATATACCTATGGTTTCTCCTCGGTTGAGGTAATAAAAATACTCAGAGTAATCCAGAAAATATGTAATTTTACTTACTTCCAGTTACATTTATACCAATATTTCTCCGAGCAAAAAAAAATAAAAATAAAGAGAAAGAAAAAAAGAAAAACGAAAAAGAAAAAAATCAGCCTTCCTTCTCAAGACTGTCTCTTTCTCTTCCATTCCCATACCCTGCCCCTCTGATCCCAAATCTTGCCTCTCAATACTAAGTCCTTTTTCATCTACAGGAAGTTATCCTATTTAAGTTGTATTTTGTAAGGTATACATTGGGAAGCCTGCCAAAGCAAAGTGAAAGGCAGAGTGGCTTAAGGTATGGCCAAGGTAGACCCCAGAACTTGATTAATAGGACTCCCAAATTCCCTGTAGAATATCTAACTATATTACCTAAATGCAAACTAACATGATTGGTTCATATCCCATGGCTTGGGAGATGGTATACAAGCATAAACTAGCTGAGGAGGGAGGGGCTCTGCAGGTTTCCATTCACTTATAATCAATGTGACACTACAGTGGTTCTCCAACTCCTGAATCTCTATGTCATCCTGTAAGAAACGGGCTCATGTAACACACACTATCATCCTCTATATAGGGATCAAACATACAGTGCATGGCATGCACTCTCTGATAAGTGGATATTAGCCCAGAAGATCGAATACATGAAGTACAATCCACAAACCACAAGAAACTCAAGAAGGCATCCCTTAGTCAAATGCTTGCATGGCAAATCCACAATATTTATTAGTAGATGAGATTCTGTTATTATTAATGTCAAGATTATGTAGAGTTCCAACTAGACTCATGATCAGACAGATATAACTTTGTCATCCTTACGTCTGCAGTCTCATGCAAGGCCAGACAAAGAAGTGGCTAGGCACACTAGGCAATGACATAGACGGGGGAGTCTTCATTCACAGCTAACAGGACCTCAGTCTGCTTGCAGAGAGCCTCAGTAAGTCAATCACAAAATATGAACAACTGCAGGAAACTTTCCTAACATAGTGGTGTGTTGACCTGAAATGGGTATATGGAAGGGCTTTTAGGGAGAAGAAAGGGCCAGAGTCGAGACCCTGAGAGGAAAGGAGTCTTTGAAGGATTGAAAGCAGTAAGCAGAATTGCCAACTTCAAGTAAGACTTCAGAAAAGTCAGAACCCAGATGTCCGACCCCACAAGCCACACTGAAATGATCTAAACAAGGTCTGGGTAGCGTGGATAGGAAGAGGAGAGTCTGTCTGGGATGACTCTGGCATTCTCTCTGCCTCCAGTTCCTAATGATCCTCAGAGACAGTCACACCCTGGAAACAAGCAAGCCCTGGCTACAGTTAAGAATGGGGTAGTAGTAGTAGTAGTAGTAGTAGTAGTAGTAGTAGTAGTAGTAATAATAATAATAATAATAATAATAATAATAATAATAATAACAGAGTGAGCTTTTTTGCCATTAGGAGGATCCTTACTATACTTTGTGAAGAGCATTCCCTCTGGTCCTCAGAGACACAGATGTGGCTAAGCTTGTAATATCTGGGGAGTTGATAATTGTAACTGAGGCTCAAAAGAGATGACAATTTAATGGGACACAAGAATACAAAGGCAATCAGGAAATGTAGAGCTTCCAGGATGCTTCTCAGGGTGCCAGGAAACTTACATCAGTAAATAAGATCCATTTACTCCCTCTGTTGCTAGACAACAGATAGAAACAAAGTCAAACAAGCATCATTCTTGGTTATTCTCTCATGGGGGTCATTCGCAGCCTGAGTGGAGCACAGCTGCTCGAGCCAGTGACTTAAGAGTTTTATAGGTTTTGATTGTCAGTCCCTGGATTCTACCTGTTGGATGGGCAACATATGGGAAGATTCAGACACCCTGAAAGATTTAAGAGTACTCTACACACTGAACCCTTTGAATTGCTTCCCATTGATGGCCACGCCTGACATGAACATACACATGAATAGGATCCAAATGTGACTTAGGTTTAAGACAGCAGCTGAAGCACAGTAACTGTCAGCCATGAAGCTCCAAGGATTAGAGCAGCTTAACACAAGGAATTGCTAGAGTCCTATACCCAATTATTTGGTAAGCATACACTGCTGCCCTGTGTACCAGAGTGTGTTCCCTGAACCCAGCCGAAACCTCCACATGCATCTGTCTTTCATTCCCACTGAAAAAGTAATGCTGATTTTTTCAATGACTTGATGAATCGATATGGCTTTTGTGGGACACAGAATAAACTATTTAATTTGTGTCTTTCTATGGGCCTCAGAGTCTTTGCTTTAGCCCAAGTCACCACTATGTCACCATTGCATCTACCTCTCATTTGGCTTTAAGTTGGCCAGCCTGATCAGTAGAGAGTGCCATCTAGTCTACTGTCCCTTCAACGTCTAGCAATTCTCTCACCCATGTGGCCATGTGAATGGAAGAAAGAACAAGCATGTGTTGTGTACATATCCTGCTTGAGTGATGATTTCTGGAGATCTTTGTGTAAAGGTTTATTTCATTGTGTATATTTGTGTATGTCTAAGTAAGTATGAGCGTGGGAGGGCGAGGGCAAGTGTGTGCATAGAGGCCAGGAGGGTATTATAGGGCTCTTGAAGCTCAAGTCATGGACATTTGTCAGCCATTCAGCATATCTTCTGGGAACAGGACTCAGGTCCTATGTGAGAACCGTACATAGCTAGCCATCTTTCTAACCCAACAAGGTGTGCCTTGAGTTCATCTCACAGTATGTCAAGAGAAAACCCCTAATTGAGATTTTTTTCCCAATATCCCCATACAAGGCATAATTTGTATACAGAGTTGACAAGTTAAAAAATGTCCCCATTACCATTGGCACTATTGGCTTTTCTTTTAGGACCACATCAAGTAGATAACTAATGTCCCAACCACAAATGTTTCCTTAGAGATATTATTTGAATCTAAGAATGGATTGATACATTAAGGATTTGTTAGCAATCAACATGTTTTAGTTAAATTGTACAGTTCAAGAAATTACAACATGTGTTTTAAAATAAACTTAAGTTATAAATAAAATTTATAGTGTATTAATAAATGGCTAAAATGAATAAAAATTTACAAGTAGGTAATAAATCCTGATAGCCTGCTGTACAATAAATGACTCTGTTTAACTAGATTGTCATGTGTATATCCACACAGCTAGAAGTTTGTGAATGCTATCACCACACAGAAATAATAAATGTATGAAGACTGAACATGGATGTAATGCACACATGCATACAAGTATCACACTGCTCCCCACAAATATAAAGAGTAAATTGTTAGCGATTGTTAAAACATGAAGATCATAAAGTGAGTCCCAACTTTGGTTACTAATTCAGTTTTGGTTAACAGCCTACTATGTCCAGGTACTTATTGTTACAGACTTATAACTTACTAAGTTGAGTAACATTAAAAATACTCACATGGCTTGATATAACAGTGTATCTCTGTAATTACATGACTCCAGAGCCAAACACAGGAAGATTCAGGGAGGTTTGAGGCAAACGCATTGTCTACACACTCTGGTGCAGGTAACCAGGGCTAGATAGGAAGACATATCTCAAAAAACAACCAGCCAAGGCTCTCTTGAATATATTGTCAGATACTTAATATTAAGAGCAATGAATAAAAGTTTCTATAAAAAGTTGAAAGAGTCATATGTGCCCTTTTTCATGACAAAGAAGTCAGGAAAAGGGGTGTGTTAGGGAAATTCATTCAGTTTCAGACAAGATGTCTTAAGAGGTTCCAATGAAAATGTGACATTGAAATTTGTCGATGAGTAAGTGGGTAAGCTTCCTCCTGTGAAAACAGGAAGACCTGGGTTCCAATACTCAGGAGCCCTGAAACGCCAGCTGCAGTACCGTGTGTCTGTGTGTCTGTGTGTCTGTACCGCCAGAGGTGATTCTTCAAGGTGAGGGGGACCCAGGAGAAGACACAGGAGCCTCAAAGAAGCATCCAGACCACTTCACCTGTCAGCCCAGGAGAGAACAAGAGACCTTTTCTCAAACAGGATATAATGTGAGAAGTGACACCTGAGCTTGTTCTGTGATCTGCACATGGGCACAGTGACATGCACACTCATACCCATGAATGCTGGTGCATCTATGCACATTTTAAAAAAGAACACGTGCAGATATGCTAGAAGCTGTGATTTTTACCCCACCTCGGTATAGAGATATCACATTGCTATCAAGGAATTTAGCCCAGTAATAGGATTTTCAAAACACTAGGACCCGTGTTGTTAGGGACATGTTAAAATTTGCTGTGGGAAGCTGTGGGATGCAGACAGAAGCTAGCTGTAGCTTCAAGTGGCAATCTACTTCTTGTATTCAGTTCCAGGGACTGCTTCTTCAAAGTTGTTTTGGTCCTAGGGATCCACAAAGTATTTGACCAACAAAATATATTTATTTAGTCTTTTTCAGAAACACACACACACACACACACACACACACACACACACACTATACCAAAGGATCTTTGCTCAATCATTTGACCTTTCCTGATCACTACTACTCTACTGTTTGCCCCACAAGTAAAGCCTCACCTCCCCCAGGTCCAGAGAGTTCTCCTGGAGTCTGAGCTTAAAAAGGCAAAAGGCATCAGCAGAAAAACCAGGAACTGAAGTCAGTTTGTGTGTGTGAGTATGTGTGAGTGAGTGTGTGTGTGTGTGTGTGTGTGTGTGTGTGTGTGAGTGTGTGTGAGTGTGTGTGAGTGTGTGTGTGTGTGTGTGAGTGTGTGTGCGTTTTCTTCGTTTCTTTTTCTTTTTTCTTTTTGAATTTCCACCAATTTGGTGGAAAGCCAACTTCTAAAATAGGAGCTCTTCAGTAAGCAGGTTTTGTGGGAGCTCTGTAATGGAAAGCTTAAAAGATCAGCTACTAATCTGAATTTCTATGAGGAAATGCAGCTACACTTGCACACTTGCGGGCAAGTGTTTCCCAGCCATGGAGAATCTTAAAGGTAACAGCGCTCACTTTCAGCAGAGACAACGTGGTGAAAGGCAACGTCTAAACTTCAGCTCTGCTGCTGTGGAAGATGTTTGACAGCCCGGAGTTCAAAGAAGGATGTGTATTCTTCCACAAGTTGTATGTAGTAAGCATCAGAAATAAAAAAGCCTTGAAAGAGAAATACCCCTATAAGATCATACACACGATGAGCTTATATATTTTGACTTACTTTAAAAGAAAAAAGATGCGGAGTGGGCAAGTCGAATTTCAACCCTGTTTTTTTTTTTTTTTGTTAATCATGAAGACTGTGAAAGTAATTGAATTTCAGCTAAAACCAATTAAAAATTAGAAGATGGAAAGAAACCAAAGGGGAAGAAAGGAAAGAAGAAGGAGAAAGAAGAAAAAGAAGAGGCAGAGATGAAGGGGTCAGAACAATAGAGAGGCAGGAAGACAGGGAGAGATGGCTAAAGTTAAAACCATTACACTGTCTTTCTGCTTGGAAGCAGTGTAGTCCACTCTGATTACCAGCACAGTGGTCCCTTCCTCCTGCCTCTGTTTCTTGTCCTTTCTGGTCAGCCTCAGGAAAAGCCAACACACAGGGTCTGCCATATCATGCAACAAAAGTGGTTCATTATTCCTTGTTTTACTTATATGTTGGATTTGAATCTGCTTTCTCTAAGCTTTCACTCTTGTCTCTAGTTCCAGCCTCTGGATACACCAGACAGTTTCTATTTCCTTTTTTTTTTTTTTTCATGAGAGCCCTTTATGTGCAGGAAACCCCAAAGACTCATATCCAACCCCATCAACAAAGAATGAGTGGTACTAGCAGAAGCAAGCATACATGAGCAGAGCATCCCCTGAAGAAAAGGCAGTTGGGGAGTCGGGTATGACATCACTCTGATTAGGAAAAAGGCTGCAGCTGGACCCCTGTGTGGCAGAGCATTTGTTAAACATTAAACAGTGAGGCCCATCTCCACGGGGAAACGAGAAGCAACTGCAAATGGGGTCAGGCTTGCCCAAGGGAGCCTGAAGCAGAAGCATCTTGACATGAACACAGAGGACTGATGTCTCTGATGTAGCTCACATGGCACTTCTGACGTCTGCAGCCTTTGGTTCAGTAACACTGCAACGATTTGATTCTACCGAGGTTAGTGCAGAAAGGCTGTCCACAAAGGCATTGTTTTCCCATGTGCGGGGAGACAGGAAACTGCAGAATTAATGAAGGAAGAAGGGAGATGATGCACACAGTGCAGGATCCAGCTCCAGGCAGACTAACAGCAAGTTCCACTACAGCTCATATGCAGACCCCAGACATGATGGATGAGTCCTCTGCAGGGACAGGGAGCCCAGCAATCTCCATGCAAGCGAAACCTCAGTCACGGAGAGGATCCTAGTCCGATGACAATGTGAGCCTTATTGAAAAGGGATCTCTCCCAACCCTGAAAGAGCAAAATAAGAGAAACCTTCATCATCCACCGCTTGCAGCTACAGCTGAAGTTGGGAAAGGAATGAGGGCCCCAAAATGCAAAATCTCCATGACACTACATATCAGTTTTTAGCCTCTATATTAGAAATATTTCCCACCTTCAAATCTACTGAATACTCACAGGCAGGGCATGAGTAATATCTGAGAAATCAGTCATAGAGCAAAGGGCAAACACAGCTAGAAACTAGATGTGTTCAACGGAATCCCTTTGCAGATGAAAAGGAGAAAACCTTAGGGAGGACAAGGGACTTGGGTTGTCCCTTTAATAAAATCAGAGAAAACTTCATACAATGACTGATTTTATATCTCAACTTGATTGGCCCACGGGGTGCCCACATAGCCAGTTCAGAACTGTTTCTGGGTGCTTCTCCTTCAAGGAAGTGTTTTGGGAAGATATAAGAATTGAATAGTGACCCAGGAGAGGTGACAACCCTCACTTTGTGGGTGAGCAGGACACCTGAGTCTGTGAGACACAGAGAATATAAAAGGTGGCAGAGATGGCTGTAATGTTAAACATGGAGGAACACTCTGCAAGCTCATAGCACTTGACTTTCTGAGACATTCAACCTTAGACTGTAATCTACATGGTTGATTTATTTAAACAAGAGCATCTCGAGGACCTTTGTTTGTTTGTTTTTGTTTGTTTGGTTGGTTGGTTTGGGTTTTTTTTAGCTATAAAACCACTTAAGATCATGAGGCTTCTGAATCTCTGTGTGAGTCAATAGTTTGTCACAAATTATTTTACACATAATAGATGAAAAATAGACAAATATAGATAATAGATATGTCAATTATAAGTAGATTATAGAGATATACAGAGAAGAGACAAAGAGAGAGGGAGGGAGAGAGAGAGAGAACCAGGTAGACATACCAACGACAATTAGTTTCCTTGGAGAACCCTAACAAGCCTCACTAGTGTCCTTAAAGAACTAATAGAACAAACAGTCAATGATACTTTCTATCGTATGGTATGTAGATGGTGAGTGAAATGTTATTAAAATTGGAAAATGTTGCAAGTAAAGAATAAAAAAAAATCTCTACGTTCATGCTAGTAGTCTCAAAGGAAAATCTACTGGTGAATTATGCTATTAACTAGGCAACATTTCTCTTGGGGATTGCATCTTTTGGGTTAGATTCTCAGCTTATGATAAACTGCAAAAGTAAAACAACTTCTTTAGCTCTCTGAAATAAGTCCCTTAGTAAATTTTTACTTATATCTAGGCTAGGAAAGTCATACTTTTCCTGGAAATCAAAGGGAAGGGAATAGCATTCTTTGGGGGCAGCTGTTGTAAATATTACAGATAGAGTGGCCTCCATGGTATAAGGGTCACTGGATGAACTGAAGAGGGGGAATCTGTATAGAAATGCTGAAGGAGCAGGAAAGAGATACATTGAGTTATAGATAATGATTCTAATTTCAGACTTCTTTCTAAATGATGTCTGCCATGTATCTTCCAATATTTTCTGTGAACCCCTTCTTTTGAAAATTACTCTACTTCATTTTAACTACATGTAGTTGGTGAAATCAGCAGCCAACCTCCAGTACACAGGGAAGCCAGCTGAATTTCTAGGTTATTATTTCAAACAACCAATGATGATATTCAAATGGAAACTGAATTTTGGGTTGAATTTATCTTGTAATGGTTTTGATAATTATTTCCTACCACTCTCTCACTTTAACTATTTTCTCTATAGAAGTTATATTTAACTGATGCTTTTTACAGTCCTCTGGGGACTGTCTACCATGATTTCTGGTAAAATGAGCTCTTTAGAGAAGGCTTCTTGCAGAACTGGACATTGATCAACCCACCTCCACCATCGTTTGTGGATGATTAGCATCTACTCTGTGTTTGAGCACCAAAGTGCTGATGTTGCACTAATGGACAATACACATATTTCCCAGATTTCACAGGCTTCGAAGGGTATATGAACAACACACAAGGGGATTTCATTATAGTGTAGTATACCTGAAGACAGCAGAGCTTGGATTGGATAAAGTGTAAAGAAGGAGCATCTATGCCAATTTTTCAAAATCCAGAGAAGGTATTTAGTGTGTAGGGAACAGAGGTAATAAAGAAAGATGAGCAGTAACACAGGATTAGAGTTAGATCGTGGGGGCTGAGCATGAGACCCACTCCAAGGCCTGTTCACAGGAGATACATGAGTAGGTTTTCACTGCAGCTGGCAACCAGAACTCAGAGCAGGAGTTAGTGAATGAAACATGAAGCTAGGAAGATAGCGAGACCCAAGTATACCATGAGGACCTTGAATTGAAACTAAGGGCAGTGGAAACTCTTTAATGAATTTTAAGCAGGGCAGGGGATGAGTGAAAGTGGGATTTAGAAAGTCTATATTCTTCTAAATGGGTTGAAGGAGGGCAAGTCTGTCTACCTGCAATGGATCCTGGAGATGCCACCTCAGCAAACCATGCCAAACGGGTACAGCCAGGGCAAAAAGATTTAGTATAAGGATAGAGAGGATGGAAAACCCAGAGGGAACGTGGTGACGGCATACTGCTGGAGTGATTGTGTCATAGACAAGGTGGGGTGCAAAGGGGAATTGGGTCACTTGATCCTGACCCCAAACCAGTGGTTTTGATGCCAAGCATTAACTGACCACATTAAATATCTGGGAGTCTCTTCTGTCCTAGAAGAAAGCTTGCCCTGGGTAATCTCTCTCTGCTCTGAAACTCAAAAAGCTTCCAGACTGGTTTGAAAACTTTACTTAACCACTTTACTGCCACATAAGTTGCAAAGCCCGAGGCTGGCCATAAAGATGTTAATTTAATGAATATTCATAATCAATAAATATTCATTAAACAACATTTCCGTTCTAGGCATGCTGTTGCTCCTGGCAGGTCCCGCCTGCATGGCAGAGTGCACTTGTTAAATGAGTGTTGCTCTTTGCAGAAATGCCTTATGGGAGTTCATGAAAGAACCAGCCTTCGTCTACAATACAGACAGATGCACAGAGACAAGTTGGAACAAATTCTGTACAATAGAAGGGGGAACTGGTCCTCTCCAGCACAACTTTTGTGTTTCACACAGCAAATGTGCAGCCAGATATGTGAGATTCAGTGGGGGAAGCACAGCGAGTGCAAAGGTTTTATTTTGATGCCTCTCTGCTGGGTTGAAAGATGAGCAAAGACAGGACTCTCACGAGCATGATCACAAGACTGATAGAAATTAAATGCAGACGAAAGTCCTTGGCATAAATACTCAAAAAGCCACTCTTTGTCTTTACTTTATGGTGAGTTTCTAACCACCATTTAAAACTAATTGTAGCAGTCATGATGTGGTTGCTGTATGACATTTAACTGGAGTGTCTATATTGTTTTAAAATCACTTGTTTTTCTAAAAAGAGGGGAAAATGAAATCACTATTGGCAAGGATTTCTCATTCAGAATCTAGGCACACTCCACATACCCCTACCAGAAGAATTACTTTTTAATTTAAAATTTTAATTTTTAAGTTGTTTTATTTAATTTAATTTTAATTTTAATGTTTAAGTTGTTACATCTTAAATGTTGCCCCCTTCCCAGTCTCCCTCCAAGAGTTCTTCACCCCATCTCCCTCTCCTTTGCCTCTGAGAGTGTGCTCCCTCTCCCACCTATCCCACCCCACCTCCACCTCATCCCCCACCCCCCCCCAAACACACACACATTCCCCTTCTCAGGGGCATCACATCTCTACAGAATTATGCACATCCTCTCCCCCTGAGGCCAGACTAGGCAGTCCTCTGCTACATACGTGCCAAGGACCTCAGACTAGCCCATGTCTGATCTTTGGTTGATGGCTTAGTCTCTTGGAGCTCTCAGGGGTCCAGATTAGTTGATACTTATTGGTCTTCCTGTGGATTACCATCTCCCCTTCAGCTCCTTCAGTCCTTTCCCTAGCCCTTCCACGGGACTCCTCTACCTCAGTCCAAGAACACTGCTGTGTTCTGAAAATCTGGGGGGCGGGGGGGGGTTCATCATGGTTCTTACAAGGATCAGCTGTCAGATGTTTGCGATTCATCTTCCCAGTGTCTGGGTATCCACAGGATCAGCCACAGGTAGGCACCACTGTAGTTGAGAAAGTGTCAATTGTTTGTCTTCATTGCTATCAATTCCATGAAAATGAGGACAAAACTGGTGCAAAAAGGAGCAATGACAGATCTGGGATTCAGGAAGAACTGGTCACACTGCTTAAGGACATTTAAAGAACTCAGTGGGAAATCCAGTGACATCTAACTTCATTGCTATTAATGTTTGTTGTCGCTACCATTGGTCTTAGTAGTTTTCCATTGTTGACTGTGTCCTTCCAAAACCAACAACAAAAAGCCCCTCTCCACATCCTCTAAGCAGCCTTGGCCCCTAAATGAAAGACTATAGGAATGGACTCTGTCTCTTAGAGACTGATGATATATACATGTATTTTCAGATCTTGAAACTTTAATATTTGCATGTTTAAGATAAAGTACCAAGGTTCGTGATTCAATAAAGATAGCATTTATGGCTCTCTGGTCTGACAGGCTTTGAATAAAAAATGCCAGAGGTGAGAGGTGGGCAGCGGGGCTTATTGCCTGAAGTCCTCCACAGAACAAGAAACCGGCTAGGGCACACTTCTAAAGCAAAATAATGTCCTTACATTTTCCCTGCTTTACTTTCTGAACAAACTTTCTCTTAATGGTCCTTACAGCACATTATTTTCTTTTTAAAAAGGGTAATATAGGAATCACGGGACTCTCATAACCAAAGTAATTGCCCATCAAACCAAGGTCACTAATTAGCCAAATTAAATTTTTTGTATATTCAACAAGCACGTGCACAATTGGGCACTTGCTCTTCCTCCAAAGGATTCTAATGGTCACCCCTTTTACCTAAGCAATTTTAAATGTGTCCTATGGTATGCCATTAGTTTTATTAGTGAGGTGCTTAAGTTTGCTCATGAATAATAATCATGAAGTATGATAAATTTTTAAATATGTACAAAAAGAAAACTGAACTCAAATACATTTTACAGAAACTGATTTTAACCCAAATCGAGCCTTAAGTGTGCATTTCTTTGGTCTGAGAATTAATACTGCAGTCCAAAGTGACTTGAAGTGACACTATATTTCCCACGTGCGTGTTTGAGGGAAGACTAATGAAATGATTAGTAACCCATAGCTTTCTAGGAGACATTTGTTCCTATGATAGTTGATGACATATAATTTAGTGATATTCAGATCATTTCTTTCTTATGGTTCATAGAAATGCAACATTTTCAATTTACTTTCAATAAAACAGGAATTCAGATAAAGTTTGCAGAGCCCTTGTATCATAGGAAGCCTCCCCAGACCCCTAGAAATACTAAATTCTGGGTACCTTGGAGCCACTTTGGAACCCAGCACATGCTGTCTTTGGTGGTGACCATGGCAAAAAGGTAGGATGCAAGGCTGATTGATGGCCGAATTCTAAGTTGTCTGTTCTCTTGTCCCACTTTAAATTAAAGAAGAGAATTAAAGTTGGTGTTTTTATTGAAGTTAACAAAATATTGCCAAAGATTAGACATCTTAAGGATCCATCTTTCAGAGAACCTTCCTTAATCTTCTGAAAATGTCTTGTCCACAGTTCTGTCTTGTTCGGGTTGTCTTTCAATTCTCACAGAAAATCCTGGGATCCCTGTCACCTTAACTTTGCTCCAGATGGGTCTCTCCCCACGGTTTCCTTTCCATGTATCTACACAAGGAATTGTGTGCCCCAAAGTGTGAAATTGCAGCTTGTAAGCCAACAAGGTGTGAGGACACTGGGGAAATGGAATCAGATTTTCCGAGCCTTTATGTTCATAACAGAAACCATAAATAACCAAGTGAAATGGCAGAAAACAACAGAAACAACAGCGACAAGTGTCCTTGCGTGACAGCCATAAATAAGCCTTCACCTGGTGTCACCCAGGGGGAGCCATCCTGGTGCCACCCAGGGGGAGCCAGCCTGGCACTCCAAGTCCTCACTTTGTCTTGACAAGCAGATTCCACTTCTGGCTTCTGTTATGGAGGCTACTCAGGACAGCAAGGCCTGGTCTCCATGATCCGGTGTGGGCACAGTGAAGTACTTAGTGTTTTTACATTCGGTGTCTGTAAGCATCCACGAATCATATGCTAGAAGGACAAAGGTCTTTTAACAGAAGTTATCAGCTTCTACTGCTTTCTTCTGGGACCCTGCTCTGACAGGTACAAAGGACTAGGGGAACGTGCCTCCCCACCTCTCCACCTCCCTACCCCCCCCCCACACACACACACCGCCCATCCCTGCTTTGCATAGCTGAAGCTCTTTGCAGGAACTAAGCCTTCCAATGTGCTGACTCTCCTCTATGCAGGAGTAAAAGGAAGCCAGAGGTGTGACATCAGAGCAAGTGTCCTGGGGCACACTACACCTCCACTCCTTGTTTCTTTCAATAGATCATAATCCTGTAGACTTAAGGTCTAGCGGGTCTTGTTTGGAAATATATTCAAGTCCAAATAACTTTTAATTGCTGTCATGATTCAATATATGACAGCTACCAGCCAATCACATTTATCCTATATTTAATGGGAAGGCTTATCTGCTACAGAGGTAGTGTAATTAATTAAGGTATTCTCCATGGTAAAGTAATCCACAAACATTGAGATCCCACTTCAATATGAGAAGAGAACAGTCAGAGCTATGTAGAACAATATTGACCTGGCCCTCCGGAAGGAATACCTGAGACAGGGTAAAAGGGTAAAAGACACCGAGAACACACCCATGGGCACGGGCGGGTGCGCGCACACACATGCACACGCGCACACATGCACACGCATACACGCGCGCACACATGCGCAAACACATGTATACACGCACGCATGCACACGCATACACACACGCACCCACACACACGCACACGCAGGCACGCACGCAGAGTAAATTTCAACTCAGAAGGGAACTTGGGTTTTCTCCCTTTTTTATGTATATGAGTACACTGGACATTGGATATCATTACAGATGGTTGTGAGCCACCATGTGGTTGCTAGGAATTGAACTCAGGACCTCTAGAGGAACCGTTGGAGCTCTTAACTGCTGAGCCATCTCTCCAGCTCTGGCTTTTCTCCTTTTTATAGTGAGTCTATGGAGATGTTTGCAGAAGAATTAAAGTGAAAGGAGAAGAAGCCTTCCCGGTGTGGGGAGCACCGTACCATCCTGTGCAAAAGGAAAAGCCAGATGATCACAACTTCTCTCTCTCTGCCCCAAGTTTCAGCTACCTCACATGCCTACTGTCACCCCAGTCCTGACCTGATGCACTCTAGTCCCCTCAACCTGTGAACCAAAATAAACACTTCCCTTAAATTTCTTTCTATTGGGTCTTTTGTGACAGCAACAAGTAGTTCGTACAGCATCCACAGGTCCTTTGACAATGAAAAGTTTTACATAAAGATTTAAGATTCGCAAAAGCATCATGCATAGAGCAGCCAAAAGGAGACAGACATGAATCTGTGAAAAACACTCTGATCTCCCAGTTGCTTTCTGACTTTCTCTTTCTCTATAAAAACAGTGGCAGCCACAGTTCCATCAAGCCTGGCAATTAGCTTTTTTTTTTTTTTTTTAATCTAGAAATATTTTGGAAAGATGAAGTGTGTATGTCAGTTTGCAAAACAGCATGACTCTGTTAGCCTTTGTTCCCTTTATCCGAAGCCAAAAACTGTAGGCTCTGATAGCATCTGTTTCCACTACTCACGCTAGCCCCAGCATCAAAAGGCAGACAGGCGGAGGAGAGACTTCTGAGGGCTTTTGCTTGACTGGTCCTTACCAGAAAGACCACTTTCTTCCATGCGTTCACCGTGCTTCTCTTACTTCTGTGTCTGATTCATTTGTATAACTGTAACATAACCTGAAAGAATGGGGAAAGATCAAGGGTTAGGGATTGTGTTACCAAAAACAATGATGGCAAGAACTTTCACTTGGCACATACACAAGATGGTCCTTACACAAGCGGGAACAGAGAGGCTGGTGCTCAATTGTGTGAAAATTAGGCAATGTATCATACTAAGGATTAGAATTTTAATTGTTGGAAATTTTAATATAACCAATCAAGTTGTCTTGATTTAAAATAGCTTGTTGTGGAAGCAAAGACAAAATAACTCAGTGTTCACTGTATCCTATTTTTATGGAAACTAGGGTGGGATGCACTGAGAATCTATGATTCTTAAAAGCAAATTAATGCACCTACTTAGGAAAAGCACTTTGTCTATTACTGTTGCTTCATAGTTTATTATGCTTTAGGCATAGGCAAGAATAGCATGCTTATAATAGCTAAGAAAAATGAGAATTTATTAAGAAAAGAAAACACCATGAACCATATGTAAATTAATCTCCTTATCATTCCACCTCATATAATATAAAGTTTGCATGGAAAAGATGCTGGGACAGAAAGGAGACATGAAAAAGAGGGATGGATAAAGGATAACAGACGCATTTTTTGGTTTTGTTGTGGGCCTTGAAAAGTCTATTGTCTTTGTTGACATCAAAGAATACATACTACATACTATCTGAATATTACTCTGTCGATACTACTTACAAAAACTATTAATAGCGGAATAATTAGTGATGTGCACATGTTTTGTAACATGTTTTATTAATATCTTAAAAGTAAATAACCAGAAGTGAGTATACATGGTTTATTTTTTTCATTTTAGTGTAGCTTCAATCATTCTTATTAAAATATTGATGAAAGTTCTATAAAAAAATAAATGTATATAGCAAGAAAGGATTTTGTCCCTCTGATTATGAGCAAGTTTGGAAAGCATTTTCTATAACTATTAATATACTCAAAATAATTTTATATATTGCGTAATGCAGGAAGTGTGCACAGAAGGCAAGCAGATCTGTCAGTCACTTGTGTAACACAAGCATCATTTCTGTCCACAGTCTTTCAAACCCTGACTTTAAACCTATTTGTTGAATTCTGGGACGATTCCACTACAAGCACAAAGCTTTCTCTTAAAAGTTTTCTCCTATATAATTAATATTGGAAAATAGCTTGATCTGATGTACATGAGTTTGCTTCTGTTTGTTATTCATGCCTTTCTGTTTTCATCTGAACCCTAGTGATAAAAATCTAGTTATATGAGCCAATAACTGTGTGATATTAAGCCATCTGTTTAGCCTTGTATGCTTTGACTCAGTAACAGGAAATCAGTGACTTTCTGAAACAATTCACAGTTTTCCTAAGAGATGAAAAGGTTTTGCTTGACTATAATGTATGGAGAAGTTAACATATAATAACTACCTCCCCAATGGTCCTCATTTCTCACTTGTATGCTTGTACACATGCACATACATCCACTACTGTCCTCTAGTCATGTGGTCTTCAGCTCTGGGTATTTTACTAAATATTTCAGGGCAGTTACTAAAAGTTAACTGCATAATAAGTATTTTAGGTAATAACTAAATAGCCTTTCAGGGTACTGACTGCCTTGTGTTGTGCATTCCTCACATATTTGCTAAAATTTAATAACTATGCATTTAAAAACTCTATTTACCACTTTTACCTCTTCCTTCAGTTGTTCCCTCAGACAAAAACCATGTCAGGACATTCTATTGTAGATATCTCCTCCCAATCCGATCGAGACCTTCCAGAGGCAGCGTTATGTGATAACAAAGACCTTTGCTGCCTTGCTTAGATGCTCCAAGAAGGGCTAGTTTTGAATATTAACCAGCACTTATTACTTACAACCTTGAATACTAAAAGACCAGGGAGTTTAAATAGGTGAATTAAGTTACTACTGATAGTTACTTTTAAAATTATTTTTGTTGTTTTCTGTGTTTACAAAGACATTCATCTAGATGACTCATACTAGAATATATACTCTTCTCAAATAAAGGGCTGTAAAAAAAATTTTCAATTTCAGCATTGTGTTAGATCAGGGTTACATCCAGTTTATCCTATCATTAAGAACAAATCAGGAAATTTTCTTCTAGGTGTGAGAAGAATGGTTGCTAAGGAAGGTGGATGACATCATTATCCTTACAAGATCAACATTTTGTAAATAAAGATGTGGAGTTATCTACAGCACATTAGAATTGTCAAACTGGATAGTGAAACATAGCCTAGCACTTGAAAGCACTTTCTGCCCTTCAAACAGCCTAGGTTTTATTCCTAGCACCCATGGCATCTCAGCACCTTCTGAAACTCCAGTGCCGCAGGACACAACATCTTCTTTTGCCCTTTGTGTACACCAGGTACCCACATTGTACTCACATACTCATATGCCTATACATGATGTGCAAGTAAAACACACATGCAGATAAAATAAAAATGAATAAATCTTCAAAATCATATAACTGATACCTGGAAGAATTCTAAATATGATTAGGCAGAAGTTTATGAAGCAAATGTTTACCATTTTATTTTAAAGCAACAAACATAAAGAAATAAAAAAGAAACTCAAATGTAACGATCACTATATGATTTATACAATTTCAAACTGGAAACCATGTGAGCCTGACTTAAGATTCTGAACATAAAATTAAAGTGATGTGATTCAAAATGTCAGGATCATACATGCAAATGAACAGAAAGAAGTTAAGATGCATGGACTAGTGTGATACTCTCATGACACACATGGAGAGGTCAGGGGACAGTCTGTGGGAACCAGTTCTATTGTTCCACCTTTGAGTCTAAGGGGTGGGACTCAAGAGTATCATACTCCATGACAAGCTCCTTTACCCACTGAGCCGTATTGCTGGCCACTCATCTCTAGATTTTAATCACTTTCGAAAGGCTCTGCACACATAAGCTCTCTAGGTCTGACTTGGCCAATCTTCACTTTCTTGGGTATTGACTACCTATACCTGCATTTGAGTACAGGCCCCACTCAAATTGTTTTCAACTGCAATTTCAAAAGACAGCATAGATGGGAGAGGTTTGGCATTACACATTTTACTCTTTTCCAAACCAAGAATGTCATGAAGATTTGAGGTCCCTTGGTTCTGATGAGGTAATAAAAAGGAACTTTAGGTCCTATTACGTTGGCTTGTAAGCTGAAGTCATTTCTACCTGTCAGAAATTTTTACTGCTTCCGTGATAGAAACAAAGAAGTTTTAGGCTCAAGACCTAGGAATTTTCCTAAGGTTTAGTATGTGCTCATTATCGTGATTACTATGGTTTGCAACTCCAGAGTGTACAGAATTACAGGGAAGGCTATCAAAATTCCAAGTGAATGTGTGGAGCAGAATCAGAGACATTCAGTCAGATCTAGCTGCACGGTCCTGTCATCAAAGGTCCTCAGGGGGCTGAAGGAGCATGATCCAAAGCTAATAGGCCTACCTGGACAGGAAAGTAAGTTTAAGACCAACCTGGGGATTTTGGTGAGATCTTGTCATGAAATAAAAGGTTTTAAACACTGGCAGACAGGTCCTGGGAATAAAGCTCAGTAGGGGAGTTCTTACATAATGAGAGTGAAGTCTTAGGTCTAGATCTCAGTACCCCTCATTCCACTAAGAGAATCAAGGATGTTTTGAGTGACTGAAGTTCAGTTTACAAATAGTTCAACTTATCATTTCATTGTAATTTCACAGCAGTTTTCTGATAACATCAGAACTCTTAAGATACATCAATAAATTGACATTAAACATGTCAGGCAAGCAGAAAGTGATCTTTCCTTTTTCAGAAAGCCTTGCCTTTAATCTAGAGAAATTTAGTACAGCATTGAGTACAGGACTTGGGTTTTGGACCCTGGTTTTATGAATCTGAGACTCATATCTGCTATGTAGTGTCCATCAAATCTTGGAGAAAGTATTTATCTAGGGAATTCCAGTTTTATTGCAGATAATATGACATAAGAGTAGCCACGACATCAACCAGTTGAAAATTAAAGCAGATAATTGCTAGCAACAGAGCTTAATATATATAAAACACATTCTGCCAATATTAGCTTCTATTATGGAGAGAATTTCCTACTTAACGCTACCAAGATGGCTCATTTCAACCAAATAGAATTTTGTAGGCAAACCAATGTGTGCTGCACTATTTTTCAAGTTAAAATTTAACAGTACATGTGATCCTTGTGACTTGATGACAATTATCAGAGAATAAGAACTAAGCCAAGACATCATGAGTATGTCTAAATTCCACACTGATGCATGAAAACACACATGATCAGCAGCACATGTGGCTCAATAAGATGTCACAAGTCTGACAGGATGTGAACTTCCCTATGCAAAACCAAATAGACTCAATACAACTGGGACTGCCAGATATAATACTTCTTGTTTTAACTGTTTTAGTGTCTGTTTCTCTCTCTAATGAGTGAGATAAAAATTGTCACTATTCCTTTATGGGTTAAAATTAAGTGGAAATATACTCCATGAAGAACCAAATGGGTCTAAGATAAAAACAACAATAAGAGGGGAAAGTAACAGATATTTATTATTTTTCATTAAACTTTGTTAAAATGACAGATGTTGAAATGACTTAAGGATGTGAGTGCCTTTCTCTGTGTCTAGTACAATGATGTAGTAGTCTCCAAGATAGCATGCAATGTGGCAGTTGCTATGGTAACAAGATGTTTTTCATTGAAGAGCAGTTAAAATGATGGTGTATAAATAACATATGTAGAGTATATTGTCTTTGAGTGAGTGAACTTTCCCCTTGGACCATATGAACATGTTTTCTTCCTTCTAGAAACTCTTGTCTATTTTTGATGTGCATATGTATTTAATAGGCTAGTGATCAAACTGCCCTCTTTGAAGCTATACAGGGTGCAGATCTGCAGTGAGAGAAGAAAATGCGGCTCAGCATTGTGGATATGTGTGCTAGAAGAAGCTGATGGGTGGGATAGGAAAGTCCTGTGTTAAAAACAAATCCACTTTACAAGTAATCTTATAGTCCAGCTATCTTGGGAACTGTAGGTGGTATATTTAATAAGGAAATTAATCATTTACATAAAGAACATATAGGTATAGTCAGTAAATGAAAAGTCTGCTAAATGAACAGTAGAGACTCCAAACCCTGCCTTTCCAACAAGTCTTGCTTTTCAGCAGAGAAAATGACAGCTTAATTAACAGAAAGAATAAGCCATGGCATCAAGGTATCAAACACAGATGGCATTGCTGTACAGATATAAACTACTGTTTTTATAAAATATTATATAAATGATACTTAGCAATTCCAGAATTTGGACATCATTTGTCCTACCAGGCAGTACAATGATGGCTATTCATTTTAGGGTCAACTAACCAAGGCTTCTTAGCTGGAAATTATTGATTGAAATTTTAGATTATAATATGAGAATATAGGAGCCTTATAAATGTGAATTTGAAATATTATTTGATGGTACAATAAATAAGTATTTTCAACAATTTTGATTAAAGTGATCAAAATTAGAGATCCAAATTGTATGCATATATATGAATACCTCTACATATTTGTATGTGTTTATATAGAATTAATTATCTCTATATTATATAGATGTCCTAATATATATGTAATGCATTTTTGTGTGTGTAGTGTTCATGTGCACATACAGAGAGTATCTTATGTATGTAGATACATATTAAGTCTCTGAGAACATGTAACTATATGTAACTATATAAGTATGCTATAATATAACTACGGCATTTTGTACTTCCATATAGAAATATACACATATATACTTCATTCCTTGTCTAACACACAAAGAAAGATCCAGACAAGCATTATGTGAGAACAGGGTCTTGGAAGGGACTTTAATGGTGCAGAATTCTACCAAATTCTGGAATTTGGTTCTTTCATTGTGAATTTTGTGTGAAGTGGAAGGATTAACAAGAAACAAAATGAAAGGTGAAAAATCTAACATAAAATTCCACTCTGCACTTGGAGTCTGTGAAGAACTGTAGACTTGGTGTCCAAACCAATGTGTAAGAAACAAGAGCTGATATGAAGACTAGAACAAGCAGCGAGAATCCACAGATTCAACAGATTTGAAAACAGGTTGAGGACTTCTTGAAATGAAGCATTATGTCCTAAGAGTATGGATTCATTTACTTGCTTTTTGGGAAGTCCTAAAAAATAAAACCATGTCTTAATAACAGATATCAGTAGTGCATGTAAAGAAATGAAATGCTCATTAATGATTCATGAATCAAGGAGGATTTACAGAAATCTATTCACTAATTATTAAAATTAAAAATAAATTAATATGGTGATCAATATAAACTCAGTGAAAATATTGAAATGTATTCAATACTAACAGTGTGTTAGACAATATACTTAAAATACAAAATATTTCATTTTAATAATTTAAAATGAAAGAGTGTCTAGAAATAGGCATTCCAGCATAAACTAGTAAAAGATGGATTTTCCCAAAGTTCATTAGAGCCACTCAGAACTACATGGATTTGCGATTTCCAGGGTAGTTGAGAAGAAAGTGGGTCCACGGATGTTTTCGAGGGTAAAGGCCACAAGTTCATTCCTTAGCAGCACAAAATATAGGTTAAAAAAAATAGAACATTCAAGTGAGACTAAACTATAAATGATAATTATTTTTGGAAAAAAAGATATTTCTGGGAAATAACAACAAAACTAGAGAGAAGAGATAGTTATCATGATTGAACACAAGGCTAAGTCATTAAGACATTGTACCGACACTGTGTTAAACAAATATTTGAAAGGAACAAAAGAGAGAGCTCTGAGCAGAACTGTGTGTTCATGAGACCCTGATTTATGACCATGCAGACCATTATAGAACAGAATGGTAAGAATGTGTTTTTTAATTTACTTTTTAATAAATTATCCAGAGACAATTGGTTACTCATAAAAAAAGAAATTGGATCCATAAGTCATATATTCACAAAAATCAATTTCAGGTAAATTAAAGACTTAAAAGTAAATAGCAAACTATAAAAATGTTAAAAGACAAACTGGAAAACATATTTATCACACATACAATATATAGAGCATTAATACCGACAAGTCATTAAGAAAAAGACAAATAACCCGAAGGAAATTTAGGGCAGAGGAAGGAACAGGCATTTCCAAGAAGACAAAGTAGGGCTGCTTCTTACCTAGAGGAAAGAAAATATCCCAGCGGCTAGGACTCAGGGAGATGTAAATCTAAACAGTACCCATATTTTTTTACATATGCATGAGGTTGGGAAACAAACTGAAAGTTATGCAATGCCAGTATTGGATAGAATGTGTCTTAGCAGGATTTTTCATCTGTCCTTGGGTTGTATACTCGATACAACCACCCAGTTTCAAACTGGGCATTTGGGTTTTCCTATAATCAGTAAACAGACTCAGTTATGTGCCTTGAAGAGAGACATGGTAGATATCCCTTTATTCGTGAGTTCAGTAAACCATTTGGAGGATTGTTTGTTCGTTTCTTTCCGTAGGTATGGGTCCTTTGGCTGTGCTTATGGCTGTGCACCACATGGGTGCCTGGTATGTGCAGAGATAAGAAAGGGGTGTTGAGCCCCCTGGAACTAGAGTTAAAAATTGTTGTAAGCTTCTGTGTGAGTGTTGAGGATCAAGCCCAAGTCTTCTGGAAGAGCAGCAAATGACCTTAACTGCTCAGTCAACTCTCTGGCTTCCCAGGGTAGTACGGTTTACAAAAATCTAGATAGCAAAAGTGACCCTCAAAAGTGAAGTATATGTATGTTTATATATACTTGTATTACTGTAAAACAGAACATTTATGCTCTAGTAAAAAAAAAATTAAGCTTTGGCTACATATACCAATGTACTTAAAATCTAAAGGGAAGTTTAAACCTGAGGTTACAAGCAACAATATAATTATATTTATATATGTCTCAATCCAAAAGAAGGAAATTCTATATTGTTAAGTCTTTAAAACACATGCCATAAATCTGAGAGTAAGAAGAATAGGATGATTTTAATAATATCCAGAAAAGTAAACTTGGCAGATGTTGGGGACTTCTAGGTTACTAGCACTGCTCTGTTGCTTCAGAATGTCTGACAGCTAGATGGAAAATCCCTTTTTATTGTTTTATATATTGTAGCACACATGTTTTATATGCTGCCAAACAGTATACATTTCACATGGATACATTTCATATAAAAATATTATTCATTGATAATTTTACTTGCACACTAAACTAACAGACAGGCATATTATCGTCTTCCATGCCATGGTTGTTAAATGAATAAACAAGTCCTACCACACCTAAAAACTAAATACCTACTAGAGGTTGTAGATAAACAGATAGGATATAATCCCATCAGTAGATATTTGCTCAGTATAATTATGAATTGAAAAGGAACAGTCAAATTGATCTAGTTCTTGGTTCAAAAAAGATCTCTTATATGTGAGACAGGGCAGCTGATAGAGAGTTTTAAGAGAAGGTATGAACCAATAGAAAGTTTACTGTGAATGCATTTCAGTTTATGTCAAACGTAGCCTAGCAAGAACAGGAATTTTAAAGAACTAAATGGAGTAAATAGTAGCCTGTTGTTTACTATGAGATTTGCCTGAACCCTATAGAAGAAAAATCTAAATATTAGATTTTCCAAGTTAGAATCAAGGTGAGAGAAACAGAGAACAGGCAGAAAGGAGGCCCCTCTTCAAGCCACTGTACTGCTGTTGACCCACCAATAAGCAAGAAGCTGTCTGTCACAGGAATAAAATATTCTGTACTTCATTTTTAGCTTGATATTATAGCAACAGCATGGCGTAGTAAATGCCAAGTTGATTAGGTAGGAAGCATGTTTTAAATTAAACATGGTTAAACCTCTTGAAAAGATGGAAGGGTTTTAAAGATTCCATTTTATTCCTATCTCATCAGAGAAGGGAAGGAGTTTCTCAATAAAATCCAGGAAATTTGAAAGAGAAAACAAGCGCTGGAAGCTGCAGAGCTGGACAAAATACAGCAGGAACTGGTTCACAGCGAAGGCAACACATTCCATCATGAAAAGGTTAGAAACCAGCAAACTCGAACATAGCTAGTTGAAGAGGCGATGATTTGAACTTTAAAAATTCTAATGCAAATTAACTGCCAAGGAACTTAAGAAACGCTTTGTCTTTCTAGGAAAAAAAAAATGGTAAGGAATACTGGCCTTCAAAGAGTTAAAATATTGCTACACAAAAGAAGGTCAGGGCACCCAGCGCATCTTCTCCGACAGTTCCAGTGAGGAAGAGGTTGGAGGAGCACGCAGAGCTTTCTGACCATCAGGAAGGCCAACACCAGAGGAGTTATGTTCAGTGTGGGGTTGCTTTCACAAGGACTGCCTCCCAGCAGGCAGAGAAGACGGACAGAGGACTCAAGACACAAAATGGTCATCGCAAGCTCTTCAGCACCTCAGCACCAGAGATAGCTTGTTTCAATACATGCGTGAGAGTGGTTCCCTTAATTTTATGATGTCAAATCATAACATATCATGATACAGCAAAAATTTAAATAAAGTAATCATGAGGAAAATGAACTATTATTTATTGGATTTTATAGAAATGAAGATTAAGAGATAACTCATATTTACAATTAATCTTTAGAAATGCGATTTTATTAATATGTTTTTGGTATCTTACCACATTTTATTATTTATAGTTTAATTGTAAATATGGGTTATCTCTTAAACTATAAATAATAAAATGTGGTAAGATACCAAAAACATATTAATAAAATCGCATTTCTAAAGATTTAAATAGTATGGATATATTTTATTTGCATGAGTATTTTGCCTACAAATAGATATGCATACCATGTGTGTGCGTGATACCAGTGGGGATCAGAAGCGGGCATTGTACCATGGAACTGACATTATTGATGGCTGTGAGAGCTATGTGGATACCTGGAACTAAACTGTAGTCCTCTGTAAAAATGAGTGCCCTGAGCCATCACTTTGACCCTCACACCTATTTGCTTATGTGTTAGTGGACTCCTACACATATGTGATGCTTATGTATACACAAGGGCCAGAAGAAGGTATCAAACCTCTTAGAACTATGGCTTGTCATCTGGGTTGTAGAGTATGAACTTCAGGCCACCGAGTGGTGTAACTAGATCTCTAAACTACTTACCCTCTTCCAGCCCTAAAAGCATCCAAGATTCCTGAACTCAATTGTTATAAAGGCTGTTGAATAACTACAGCCAACGCTAGGGACCCAAGAAGGTGGTTGGATGGCTGCCAACCTCCCTTAGGCTTAACAGTGTCTTAACGGGGTGGGCCTGACATGTGGTGATGTGCAAATCTGATACTCGGGGATGTAGAAGAGAGATAACGCAAATTAGCAGTCATTGGTCTAGACCCTTTCCCAATGATATTCAGAATGTAAAGATCTTAGTGGCTGCCATAGCAAATTACATTAAGAGACCTAATCCTTGAGCCACTAGACGTCCTTGTGGGGTTCAAGAAGTCAGCATCTCAAAGAACATACAAATGGAGCACATCACAGTGAGATCACGACCTACTCCCCATCTGCCCTGAAGCCAAATGTGTTTGTGTTTTCCTTGACAATAGCAAAAAATCATTTGGCTCTTTCATGCCCTCCGGAGTGAGAGTTATCAATGACTTAGAGGTCCAGAGAGTGGGAATCTCTTTTTCTTTCTTCAAATTGAGCAGCGTTGCTTTATA
>JADRCD010232091.1:0-14288 GCA_019843815.1 Montemys delectorum | reverse complement strand
AGCTTGACTTCATTCCATCTTTCTTCCCCTTTCTGTGTTCTGCTGGACCTCAGTGATCCCAGAACTAACCACTTACAAGCCTCAGGCTTCATCTGATTTGGATAACCAGCTACATCTGATGCCATTTGCATTGTGGTTTTAATTAGGAACAAGCTGTTTCCTGGACATTTCTCAGTAACTGTATACATACAGGGACACACACACACACACACACACACACACACACACACAAGTGCTCACATCATTAGGCTGTGCTGTATTTTTAGATACATTTTTGCATAAGTACATTGAACTCATGTATATTATCTGACCTCTTCCCAAAGTTTGTCTATAGATATGTATGTACATATGACTGAATCCAGATACTAATAAAACTCAGCATACAAAAACATGTGTCCTGGAGGAAGGTTTGAAGACTTATGTAATGCAATCTGTATACCAATGTCTAAATGCAGTCATGGCTGTATAGAAGTACTATGAAAAAGTGTCATGATTTCAAGGCTGGTGCTTTGACCACGGTCATTTGATTCTTTGCCCCTTCACCACCTTCAGAATTGACAAGAGGATTCTAAGGACCGTGTATCAGAGCAGAGGGACTTGCCTTATTCAGATTTTGGAAAATCTGATCTACTAAAGTAATTAAGCAGAATAAGAGATCACAGACCTCTGGAGTGGGAGGGAGGAATTCCAAAACCATGTGCCCATGCTGATCCTAAATGGAAAGGTAATTCAAGGAGAAGAAAGCACTCTTGCTTATTGCCAAGTCACCAAGACCAATTGGTAAACACCAGAATATCATCATTTTCTAAGCATTCTGTTAAAGACTGGAGCAGACAGAAGTGTCACTGAATGCTAAATCTCATGGGAAACTTCGAAAAGCAGGATATTTTCATGGTTTAAAAGTGTACGTGTGTGGGAAGAAGAGTTTTGTGAAATATAGAAATGTTGGCTGGCAGTACCATGGAACAGGTTGGCCATACCAGGCCCGAGGGAAAACTGGGTCGGCCCCAGACTCCTTCTTCATGGTCTTAAAATACAGGAGATATTGGAAGCAAGAGCCAAAGGCTATGGAGAGGGTGATGATTCATGAATTCTATATGAAGCAGATCATTGTTCTGAGAAGGGAACACAATGTTATTTTAAGCTAGGCAATGACTTAAAAAATATACAACTCATGTATTCTTTTTGACAACTACTCTAGGTAACTGAGTGACTAACCAAAGAAAGCACTCAAGGATGCAGACGTTGCTGGCTCAGAAGTGCTACAAGGGAGCATTTAAACAGTCTAAACAAGAGTTTCTCTAACACTTTGAAGAATCTTTGAGGGAACCAAATGCAAGATGTCATCGGTACTTGTTAAAAAAAAAAAAGCTTCTCGGCATGAAATAATATTGATGGCACTAATGCTGTTTTAAAACTAGGAAATAAAATATAAAACTGAATATTAATGCACCAAAATTTTGGGATTTAAGGGGAAAGAAGCGAGAAGTATATATTGATCGCAGTGCTTTGTGGGAGGTGGTATGAGTCATGAGACTGACAGGAAGGAGATAGCTCTCTCCACTACTGTAACTGGTGGAGTTTGATGAAGCTGTGTTTAGGGTCCCATGAGACCTGGTAAGAGATGATGAACTATGCTGACCATGGTCACAGCAGGTAATTACAGCTACCTCCTAGGCCCTAAAGCAGTGCTTCTCAACCTTCCTAATACTGTGACTCTTTAATACAGTCCCTAATGTTGTGGTGACTCCCCAACCATAAAATCATTTTCATTGTTACTTTATAACTCTAATTTTGCTACTGATATGAATTATAGATATCTGATATGCAGGATATCTGATATGTGACACCTGCAAAAGGGTCATTTGACAACCCCCAAAGGGTTGAGACCCACAGGTTGAATCCTTAAAGGGTCAGGGAAGGAGAGATTGCTGTAACTATGGGAGCTGGAGCTGTAGCCATAGATACAGGAGAGCAGTCATGTTGAGAGTCATCTTTAGGAGAAGAATATAGCACTGCCCACCCAAGATCCTTCAGGAAGGGAGATAGGAAGTGGTTGCACTGGGTTCATTCTCCATCATCTGCCACAGCCTACCAGTGGCTGAATTCAAGGGGACCCTGTGGTGGGGGAAGTCCTATTGACATCTCTAGAGGTCCGTTTCTGAGCCATCAGGATCTGAGGAGTAACCACAGGACATTCAGCATTCACAACAGATACCTTTATTGGGGCAATCATTTTACTAAAGATATGGAGGACGCAAGCCAAATCAGTGTGTCTTGTGGTGTACTTCCTACTTTAGGAATCTAAAATTCATCCACACTCTAAAACTTGTAAGAACATCAGTGAAAAGTCCATTTAACCCTACTCATCTTAAATGTCTAAAATGTACTTCATGGTAGACTACGTCATGACTGACAACTCTTCATACCCATAGAATTTGGGAAATACAATCCTAACAGGTTCAAGAATGTACTCTATACTCTACAAATCAGTACTAATAAAAATCCATAAAGCAAAAATAATATCAAAAGACCCCCTAAAATTAGAAAGTCTCATTGTGCTAAGCCAAAATATAAAGGATGTAACTCCCTTAGTAGAAAACAAAAGATGCTAACAAGTTAAATTCCTAAAGAATGGGGTCAGCAAGAACTATATTTCAAATTTTACAAAATCACTCACGTTTTAGGAATTACATGTAAAGGATTACTATGTAGAAGTATACCAATGTCTCTTGCTTTGGGATTTGCCTTTGCCTGGGCCTGAAGATGTTCAAAGGAGATGAAAAGACCATTGTTGAAATGGAAGGGGAAAAATTAATGTTGAATTTCTAACATTTGCATCTAGAAATTTTAGCTGTATTGCAAAGGAAAAGAATTACATTGTCTTTATACATCTCTCTCCTAAATATAGCAAGAGTTAGAACTGGTGGGTCATTTTCACATTATGCCTAGACACTGACGAAGAAGTATTTAATGCAGAAGGAGTGCAAAAACAAGAAAGACCACCCTTCTTTTGTCCCCAAAGTGGGGAGAAAGTAAGGGTGGTAGAGACGAGAGACATGGGTGACACAAATATGTCCAGATTCCAAGGTGGAGTATTGATTTGGAGAAGAGATGGTAAGGTATTAGGAACTGAGACTGTGTCTCCCTAGCAAGCTGAGAGAGACCCATGAAACTAAATTTAAACACATTGTGTTGGTAAGCAAATGAAGGGACTTAGTTTAACTACATAGGAGTTCATGGGTTATGGACAGGATAGAGAGTTTCCAACATGTCCTATGGAGATATCCCATAGGTAGCTAAGTATTGTGTAGGCAACCTGCATCACTAGGCCTTTCTTTCTACCATGGCCTCCTCTTGAGGAGTATGAGACTAATGGCCAATCCTGAAGGAAGAATGGGAATCCTCATAAGAACACTTAGTCATCTTGGGCCAGTGGGAGCTTAAAGTCCCACCATCAAGGGCAGAAGGGCACAATGCTCCAACTGTAACACAGTATCCAGGGGATATCATTGGGATCATTGTTCCCTAGCTCTGACCAGTGATAATTCACAAATCATCTGATCCCTATATTACAGCCTTTACATTTGTGAGGGTATGGCAGATAGAGTATACACTCAGAAACTCTTTTGGAGTGGACATGGAAGGATATAGTGACCAACAATCCCTATTTGCCTGGGGCTGAGTGGTCAAGATGTGGGGATTTAGTGCTCATACTGAGATACATAGGAACAAACCAGTATAAGCCCATTACCCCACATGGATAGACAAAGTCTGAAAGGTTGGATGCTTTTCCATCCAGACCTTGGCTTGAGATGCTTGGAGACCATTTATGCTAATATATTGGAGTGATTAACCCAAACTGGGCTAAAATTTTCTTGCTGGTCTTCCTGGTTCCATTCAGTTCTTCAGTGCTAGAAGAGCAGTTGCAGACCAATGAATGTCATTACACAACTGAAAGCAATAAGATAAAGATACAAAAGAAAACCTATCACCACAATAACAAAAATAAGTAGTGTGGCATAAAGCATAAGAACAGGCTCTGGTGGAGGAACTCATACAGAATTCACTATCCACCACGTCAAACAGAGAATCACAGCTAATACAGGCAGGAACCTTATGGGAGAACTGCTTTTAGACACTGAACAACAGGGAGCGTCAGAGTGTGGCTTCCCTGGAACATGGCTATTCACATGTCCTGTAATGTCTGAAGTTTATAACCTGGAGAAGTTGGCTGGCCAGAGCACAGCACCGTGACCCCAGCAGTTCCCTTGAGAAAACCAAAGGTTGGAGACCAGGGATAATGAGGCTGATACAGTTTGCAGGACAAACAATGGAAGAAAAGTGATCTGGTTTGACTTTGTGATAAAACACTCTGACCAAAAGCCACTTGTGGAAGAAGGGGTTTATTTCTTCTTACAGTTCCTGGTCACAGGTCACAGTTCATCATGGAGGGAAGTCGGGACAGGAACATGAAGCAGAATCCATGAAGGAACACTGCTTACTAGCTCACATCTTAAGCTCAGCCATACAACAGAGGACTCCCTACCTAGGGATGATACCTGGTGGGCATGGTCCTCCTACATCAATTAGAGTCATGAAGATGCCCCATAGACATGACAATAGGCCAACCTGATATCGCTAATTTTCCAATTGAGATTTTTCTTCCCATGTGATTTTAAGTTGAAATGATCTTGACTATAAGAACTAACCAGGACAGGACAGAAAGACAGCTACTCAAAGATATTCTCAGCCTAGTGCTGCGACCTTTCAATACAGTTCCTCATGTTGTGGTGACCCCCAACCACCAAATTATTTTTGCTACTACTTCATAACTATAATTTTGCTACTGCCATGATTCATACTGTAAATATCTGATACACAGGATATATGATATGCAGCCCCTATGAAATGACTGGTCAATCCTCCAAGGGGTCATGACCCACTGGTTGAGAACCATTGCCTAATGTATCATCAGGAAATAAAATGGGAAGGAAGTAATGGAAACCTCCAAAGTTTACACTGGCTGGAAACAGAGCACATGTCCAGCTGTAAGACAGGCATAACATCATAATGAATGAGCACTGCTTAGTAATCAGTAGGAGTTAGCCCTGAAGTGAGAATAACATTTCTGCTCTTGTCCTAGCAAGGTTTCAAAGTCTTACAGGATCAAACTGAACTGAAGTCCCTTAACCACTTGTCATAAAAAAGTCACACAGGAATACAACCCGGTCATTCAAAAAGTCCAGTGTCTTATAAAAATATCAATAAGGAATCAAAGTTTTGGGAGACAGCCTCTTCAGGTTCCACATTCTCATTCTTCTCTTAGCTAAGGTCAACTGTATTGACTCCTGGGAGCCTCTCCTACCATAAGTCTCTGGGTCTTTCTAGAGATCCCTCATACCCCACCACCCTTGGCAGCTGGAGACTTCCTTTCATTATCCTGACCCTGTGGTTCTCTCTTCTGTTTCTCCCCATCCCTGATGCTGACCCCCATTCCCCTCCCCATTTCCTGTCCTGCCCAGTTCCCCCTCCCTCTACCTCCTATGACTCTGTCATACTCCCTTCTAAGTGAGATTCAATCATCCTCACTTGGGGCCTTCCTTCATGTTTAGTTTCTTTAGGTCTGTGAGGTGTATCATGGGTATTCTCAACTTTATGGCTAATATTTACTTATCAGTGAGTAGATACCATGCATGTCCTTTTGGGTCTGGGTTACCTTACTCAGGCTGCTATTTTCTAGCTCCATCCATTTGTCTGCAAAATTCATAATGTTCCTGCTTTTAATAGCTGAATAGTATTCTATTGTGTAGATGAACTACATTTTCTGTATTAATTCTTGGGTTGAGGGACATCTGGGTTGTTTCCAAATACTGGCTATTATTAATAAAGCTGCTATGAACATAGTAGAGCATGTGTGCTTGGGTATGGGAGGGAAGATCTTTTGTATATATGCACAGGAACAGTATATCTGGGTCTTGAAGTAGAACTACTTCCAACTTTCTGAGAAACCACCAGATTGATTTCCAGGGTGGTTGTACAAGTTTGCAATTCTACAAGCAATGGAGGAGTGTTCCTCAAACCTGAAGAGGCCATCTTCTTTTGCAGGACCCTCAGTGAAAGGATAAGAACACCAAACCACCTACAAAATTTTTGACCAAAAATTTGTCCTATCTAAAAGACATGCAGGAACAAAAATGAAACAGAGACTGAGGGAATGGCCAACCAATAACCTGTCCAATATGAGACCCATCCCATGGGTAAGCACCAATCCTTGACACTACTGATGATACTGTTATTCTTGTAGACAGGAGCCTAGCATGACTTTCCTCTGAGAGGCTCTACCCAGAAGCTGAAACAGATGCAAATACCCACAGCCAAACATTGGGTAGAGGTTAGGGACTCTTATGGAAGAGTTGGGGGAGCGACTGAAGGTCCTAAAGGGGATAGTAACTCTATAGGAAGACCAACAGGGTCAACTAGCCTGGGCCCTTAGACGCTCTCAGGCACTGAGCCAACAACCATAGTGCATACACAGGCTGGCCCCCGACACATATATAGCACATGTGCATCTCAGTCTCCATGTGGGTCCCCCAACAATGGAAGGTGGGATTGTCCCTAAAGTTGTTGCCTGTCTGTGGAATCTATTCCCCAAAAGAGCTGCTTGTTTGGCCTTGGTGGGAAAGAATGTGTAGAGGGAAAGGATCAACCCTGTAGAGATGTGATGCACCAGGGTGGGGCAATACCTGGGAGGGTCACCCTCTCAGAGGAAAAGGGCAAGGGGAAGGAGGAGGGAATGTTAGGGGTGACTTGGAGGGGCAGTCGTTGGAATGTACAAGAAAGTTATAGGGAAGCAGGACTCATAACAAGAAGAAAATGCCATTAGTAGAAACAGACACAGAAATGACAGTTGATGGGATTACTGGGGAAAGACTTAAAACCACTATTAATGTTTATGTTTTATAAATATGGTTAAACATCTCAAGGACATTGCGTATATGATAGAACAAATTTAAAAATAAAAAATAGGGGGAAACTACTTGTAATAAATCATAGTGAACAGGATTAACACAGTAGTGAGCTTGGAAACAGCAAGGAAAAGTCATCCAGAGAAAACATAGGTAATTCAGAGTGACAAAGAATTAGTGGCCTGTGAGAAATTATCAAGAAATTTGACATACATGTAATTGAGCTGCAAGGAAGAAGGAAGAAAAAGGATACAGATTCTCATGGGATTTACAGGATGTTGCTATCACAATAAATGCCTCTAGAAGTTAAAATTATCATTCAGTTTGAAGGGTGGTATTTGGTCCACTCCTACTGAATATCATATCTGATCCCACAGTATACAGATTAGAGCTGCGGCTTACAGACACTCTAGGTCCTGAGAGGGGACAGTTCTGTGCTAGCAGTGGAAAGAGCCTAAACTCAAAGCTGGATGTACAGTTTCTACCTAATGCCAGTCACTTTGGCCCTATTCAACTGTGAGCAACGGATGGGGGAGCCTGGGACTACTCAGCTGGTTCCACACCTCCAGGCTTTGTTAGGAAAGAGTGCAGAACTCTCTGAAAAGGAAGGCTGGGTGAGGAGTTTCAAAAGTGCAGGCAACACAGGCACCCCTCTGTGCGAGGTCACATCCCAATACTTTAACATAAACTGAAAATATGTAAGTAAAAATGCAGGTATGTATCTGGCTCCCTGAAAACCAGAGCTTAGTAATACAGCACGCTGCAGAGTAGTGTTTTTCAACCTGTGGGTTGTGAGTCCTACCGAGGTCCCATATCAGATAGCCTGCCTATCATATTTATATTATGATTCATAACAGTAGCAAAATTGTAGTTATGAAGTAACGGTAAAATATTTTTATGTCTGGGGTCACCACACCCTGAGAACCTGCATTAAAAGGGTCAAGGCATTAGGAAAGTTGAGAAGCACTGCTGTAAAGACTTCATCCTTCCCTCCTGGAACTGGGAGCTGTGACCTTCTACCTCAGTTTAGCATCAGAAGGACTGAGGGGAGCATACTGCTAGCCCAGGCAACAGTCCAAATCCAAATTCTGGGACCTAGATTCTGCTTAATATGTTTGGACTTTGTGACCCTAAGGTCCCCAGACATTGTTAGGTCAAATCATCATAAGTTGACAATCCTGGATAAAAGCCACCATGGTCCCTCCAAAACAATGAGTATCCTTGCCACCAGTTCAGGAACTCACCTCTGAGCTGAGAGTACAAGTAGCCAATAGGACTTCTCATTTCAGTTTCAAAGTTTGACTTCTGCCTGTTTCTCATTCACCATCACAGAAGAAATCTGTAGTAAGCTGAGAGCCGCACCTGGTAATGGCGCTGGCGGGAGTGTGCATCCCGAGAAAAACAACTCCTTACTTGAGCATGAGGTGGTGCGATTGTCCAGCAAGATCTGGTGACTGAACAGGAGCCTATGGAGAGATGATACGTGACTTTCGATGATTGGCATGCACTAGTGCTTATAAGCCCGAACCCAGGCGGGGTCGGGGTCACTGCCTGGAAAGAAGCAACTCCTGATTAAACTGCCTTGAGAAGGAACCTGGTTGTTCTGTGTTTGTCTCCCTGCTGGTCAGGGACTGCGCCGGACAGAAATCTATTTGGGGTCCTATCTGCTATGACAATACTTCCCATGGCTAAGTCGGCTAGCTGAACACAAAAACACTCTATATTCTCTCGTGCCAGGTCCCACAAGTTCCAGCCTCTTTGGATTTCAGTGTTGAGTTGAGATATCTGAGTTCCTCACAGTAAGATGACAGGAGGCCAGATCAATTGGAATCTCTCATGTGGCACCCTGCACACTTGTTTCTGGTTTGCGGGATGCACTCCTGGGACTCTGATGCCACAAGAGAGCCACAATGTGAAAGTAGCCTGTGTCCCCTGGATTGTCTTGGTGGAAAATCTTCACATCTGCTAGAAAAGCCATTATTGGGCTGGTCAGTGAATAGTAATGAGCTCCTGCTGAGTTAAGACACTGCTGTTTTAGAGTTTGCTCATGCTTCCTCAGGACAGTACTTGCATCCCAACAAAGCATTGATAGAATTCTGTCTCCACCTAACATTCTAAATGTAGCCCACATCTACTGAACAGCACAATCCATTGGGTAACAAAGGCATATCACATTCCACCTGCCCAGGCTCAGTTCCTATCATACTGCTGCTCAGAAACATTGAAAAGTCAGGAAGTGTCCTCCATGCTCCCCAATCCCCCAAAAGGAGGTACAACCGGTGAGCTCATGGTTCTTAGAGGCAAAGCTACCACTAAGACTTTCCAGTGCAATTCCTACCAGCATTCTCAATACTGATCCTTATTGCCACAGGCAAGGGAGGCCTTCACATCTCATGGAAGAGGCTTCTTTCTGCAGCAGACAAACGCCAGAACAGAAGACCCCAACTGGCCAAATGCAAAGAACAACTGACTGTGGCATCCCCAGGCCCCATTGATGCATCTACAGCATATCTCTACATCATGGAGGGAACAGCATAGGAGAGGGGATGGAAAGAACGTAAGAGCCAGAGGACACCTGTTGTAGGACTGTGTCTTCTAGAAATGCCAGGAAGCTACACTCATGAAATCCCAACAATATGACAGAATAAGGACCTGAACCATGATAGTACCAGTTGACATGCCAAAGTGGATGGGGAAAGCTTGCAGGATCCTGTCCCTAGATGAAGAGCAGCAGCAGGCAATTAATGATTACAGAGACAGACAGACAGACAGAGAGAGAGAGAGAGAGAGAGAGAGAGCAGTCTTTCCCAGTGATGCACTTCCTAAATAATGATCAGCCCTTAAAACACATAATACAATTAATACTGAACAGACTCAGCAAGATACTAAATCTCATAAATGTGTGTGTATGTGTGTATGCATATAAATATGTAGGTATGTGCATATATATGATTTAATACCTGCTGAGTCTGTTTACATATACATATGTACATATATATTCAAGTGTGTGTGTGTGTGTGTGTGTGTGTAGAAAAAGAAATCATGAACTTGAGAGGAATCATGAAGGAAATGGGGGAGGAGGGAGATATGATATAATTATGTTTTATTAAAATAAAATAAACTTTAAAAAAAAAAAGGAAAAAAGTGCAATGTCAGTAACCTGGAGATAAACGGACAAGGAGAACCAGTTAGAACAACTTCTTTGGGGCTACAAACCCTCGGTCCCCAAGTCTTCTGTTTGTTGTAGCACGGATAACCAGAGTGAGGCACAGGAGAGATATGAATGCTTCTCAGGGACTTGGGACCTGCTAGGTCTCCTTTGAGAATATGCAACCTCGAAGAGTAAAGCAGACACACTGTTTTCCTCCCTCTCCTCCTCCCCGCTCCTCCCACCTCCCCTACCATTCTCATCTACTTCTTTTCTGTCTCTCCTTAGAAAAGAACCAGCTTCTAACATATAATAACAACATATAGCAAAAAAAAATAGAATATATAGCAAAAAAAAAATAGAATACAATAAGACAAAAACTATCACTTCGAAGTTAGATAAGACAAACCAACAGAAGGAAAAGAGCAGAAAAGAAGGCACTAGAATCAGAGACCCGCTGGTTCACACAGTCAAGAATTGAATAAAAGACTAAAGTGGAAGCCATACCACGTACACAAAGACCTGGTGCAGACCGATGCAGGCCTTGGGCGCTCTGCTTCAGTCTCTGTGGGTTTGTATAAGTTTTGTTCATGTTGTGTTAAGGACCCAGAGTCCTTCATCCACTCTGGCACTCACACTCTTTTTTTTTTTTCATCTCTTCTTCTACAGGATTCCCTGAACTCTGGGAGGAAAGATTTGATGGAGACATTCCATTTAGGGCTGAGTTGTCCAGGTCTCTCACTCTCCACATGCTATATGATGGTGGGTCTCTCGGTTTGTTCCCATCTGTTGAAAGAGGAAGCTTCTCTGAGGACGGCTGAGCAAGGCGCTGAGCAAGGCGCTGATCTCGGAGTAGAGCAGAACGTCATTAGGAGCCATTCTCCCTGTGCATTTTTACTGTTATTGTTTGGTTTTTAGAAGAGTAGTATTTGATCTCACCATAGGTCCCTGGGCTATCTAGTCTCTGGCTCTTGGTCACCCAAGAAGTGCCATAGAGTAGGCCTTAAGTCAAATTAGTTATTGGCTTGTTACTCCTTCTGGCTTTATGCCACTGTTGCCCTAGGGCATCTTGCAGGCAGAACACCACTGTATATCAATGGGTTGATGGCTGGCTTGGTGTTTATGCTCCTCTTTATATAGCACGGTAAGTACCTTGCCATACCAAGGACACAGTGGTGAAGGTTCCATGTGGGCACCAGCTCCACTTCTCCATGGACAATGAGCTGTGAAGCTGCTGTCTTCAGCAATGGGCCCTGGCTTGCTGTCAGTTAGTTCATGGAGTGCAACTTACTATCTTTATAAGCCTGAGAGTTTTGAAAATTCCTATAGGAGCCCTTTGGCCTACAACTCACTTAGATGTAACCCAATCCCAGGACTGGAGGTTTCATTTGGTGGCTAGAGTTAGCCAGTTGGGACTCTGTCTCCCCGGTATTTGGTGATTTCATTAAGGTTGCCTTCATATAAATATATATATTCAGAAATTAGTACTGCGATAGGTTTCCCTTCTACCCCTCAAATGACCCATAATTTCAATTGTGTCTCCTCCTAGTCCCTCAACCCTCTTTCCATTCCCCACTTGATATTCCTGTCTCAACTCTCTCCATCCATCCATGATTACAGAACAGATAATAGAAAACATTCGCTTGAAAAGGTCAAAGGTAGATTGGCAGGCGGAGGATGGGAAAGAACATTGCTACAGCATATCTGAGTAATTTCACAGGCTAATACCCAATTTAAAAGGAGTCTACCATATAACTGACACGAAGCAGCCTGGAAAGTAGCGAGGGGCAGAGCCTCCCAGCGAGGAGAGAGGATCCAGGTGGCTTTTCCTTCTGTGCCACCCAAGGGGCCTTGGTTAGCTCGGAGTGTTCTCAGTATAAATGGCTGTGTCCAGTCCATTAATTTACTCTTTCATCCATGTAATAAATGTTTCTGATGCCTTAGGAACCAGTGAAGTCAGAGTTTCACATATAAAATAAATAGGATAAAGGTATCGCCCTATGGGGCTGAGTATCCTGCTCTTTATATATAAATGTCTGTGACTTAAGAGAAAGTGCATTAAAAGTGTGAAATCTGGTTGTTTGCAACTAATACATTTTACATTAAGAACAACACTATTGGGAGGGCTGGAATGTAAAGTCTGTTTAATACATGTTACAACGAAAGCTGAAAAAGAAGGTTTTTTTCCACCTACATTTTATTATCTTGCATCTTACTATCTTATTGAAGTTCACAGAAAGATTAAAATATGGGTAGTCAGTCCTCAGTTATGTGTCTCCTGACACATTTCTTAATTTTGATTTTTAAATTGCTTTCATTTATCTATTGATTTCTAAAATGCTTTCTTACTATCTAGCCCAACCTGGCCAACCACTCTGAAGTCCAAGGTGGCTTTGAACTCATAGCCATCCTCCTGTCTGCTCCTTTCAAATTCTGGGATTTCAGGTGTTAAATTGCCATGTTTACCTTGTTCAACATTTAAGTAAGATAAATATGTATAAAATGAAAATACATCCATTGTTTCTTTTACACAGTAAAACAAGGTAATTGTGCTGTAAAGAGCTAGCCACATTCCTCATCTAGTCAACACAAGGGGGATGGACACGAGGAGGGAGTGCAGGGGAGGAGGCGGAACCTACCTACCTATCTAGAAGTGAGTCTTCAGGTACCTTTGGGGTCAGAATGTCCTCCCAGCTGGCACACGGAAGATGGCTGTGGGCTTCCGGTAGAAAGGAGATGGCACACATAAAAGGAGCCTGGAGGAACTTTATTGAGGAGTTATTTTACAGTCATATTGATGAAGCCTCAAGAATCAACATGGGATCTGCTCACAGGCTAACAGCGGGAAGCTCGTGTCACGTCAGGGTCTAAACGGCTGAAGTATGAACACATGGACACGTGTGTATTCGTATATCTGTCTGTGTCTGCACATATGTCAGACCCAGTGGAATTTGACAGTGTTTCTCCAACGTGTTCTCTGCCCTTCCTCTGCTTGGTTATGTCACTGGCAATGCTTCCCAACTTGTGTCTTGTTTGGTTTGTTGAGTATTTCACTTTCAACATTTCTATCGTTTCTCCAAACTCAGGTTCCTTTGCCGAAGCTGTCTTCTATCTTGCTAACATTTTCACCCACCTAGTTGAGATTTTCCTCCATGTTGTTGACTTTCTTCTCCATCTGGATAGCAATCTTCTTCGTTCTGTGTCCTTTTTGAGATCACTGATTGTTTTCAATAGGAAACCTTCAAAATCTCTCTCTTGGATTTTACTTACTTTGAATGTAGTAAGGAAAGTTTTAATTGTTCTCAGGACTCACACTGCCTTACCTTTTCCTAGCTCTTGTGTCTCCACATGTCTGCTGTTTGAATCTCTCCTCTGATTTTATTCGGGGATCTTTTATTTAGCAACCCATTCTCAAGGATTCGGTGCCAAGTCCTACTTAGTTTGAGGAGGGCACGAATGCTGGGGCAGTGGGCTCTACAAAGCATGGAAGATGTAGGAATATACTTCGAATTGATCACAGCCTACCAATTAAAGCCACCATTGGCCATAAACTAGACAGCAGAAAAACTTGTGCAGAATGTGATGTGTTAAAAATGATGTAGGGTCAACATGAAAACCATAGAGGCAGAGAAAAGGATATGGAGAGTAAGAAGGTTAAAGAGAGTTACAGGGTGGAGAGTTCATGCTAGAGGGGAAGGAATTACAAGAGATTAGAGAATGTATTTTTAAAAACAAGAAAAGAGACATAGGACCTCCACCAGCCCAATGGCTCAGGTTCCTTCTGGTCTGTTTGGGCGGGCCAGTGCCCTGAGCAGACCTTAGGTGCAAGATCTGCAGCCAGTCCAACAACATCCAGAGGAAGCTCCACTCCCAAGTGCTCTAACACCCCTAGGATCAGAGGTAAGGAGGACACAACATCTGTCCCAACACCAGGAGTAACTGGGACCAGCAGGACCCAGGCACACAGGAACTCTACTAGCTCCGTGGCTCAGGTTCCTTCTGGTCTGGCTGGGCTAGTGTCATGAGCCAACCTTGGGTGCAAACTCTGCAGACAGTCTCACAACACACAAAGGAAGCTGCACTCCCAGGTTCTCTAACAAGCCCAGGATCACAGGATCACAGAGACAGCTTGACTCTGAGGAGTTCTGACACAACCAGGATCACAGTAAGGA
>JADRCD010232090.1:10477-28121 GCA_019843815.1 Montemys delectorum | reverse complement strand
TTGTGGTTGGATTAGGACACAGAGCTTTGGAATATGTTTTTCTTTCTTTTCTTGTATCTGTAATAAAACGATCTGATGAAGTATGTTAAGGGAGGAAGGGTCTATTCAGGTTACAGCCCATCGTGGTGGGGAAGCCACAGTGGCAGGAGCTAGAGAGCTGGTCACTTGGCATCTGTAGTCAAGAACAGAAAGGGACAAGTGCTGCTACTCAGCTTGCTTCTCCATTTCCACAGTCTGGGATCCCTACACAGGGGATGGTCTTGCCCACAATTAAGACAGGTCTTCCCACACCAATTAACTTATGAGGTCTATCTCCCAGGTGAGTCTAGCTCCTGTCAAGCTGACAACACTAACCATCCCAGAAGGTAATTAAGTTTCAATGAAACCCTGAGGGTGGAGCTCTAATGATAGGTTCAGTGTCTTCATAAGAAGGGAGAGACACCAGAGTTTCCTCCCTCTACCAAGTGCAGACACAGCAAGAAGACAAACCAGGAACCGTGCCCTCACCAGAACTGAGTTAACTAACCTAACACCTTGAACTTGGACTCTTGGCTTTCAGAACTTTGGGAAATAGGGTACCCAGATGTTGGGTTGTGTCATAGCAGTCTGAACAGACTGACAGAAGAGTTGCCATTCTGAGAGGACAGTCTGACATAAGAGTCAGGGTCTGCCTGCCTGCACACAGGTCAAAAGGCCACGTTGACAAAAGATGCCTGGGGCACACCATCCAGCCTGCAATGGGTCACGTGTGGTGATGAATTCTGAACACAAAGATAACAGCCAAGGCTGGGACCACCCTCTCCCATAAATCTCAAGTCCAGGTTGTTTTTTGTTGTTGTTGTTTTTCTTTTTCTTTTTGTTTTTTTGACCAAGCCTTGATTTTTATTATTTAGAAAGCTGCATATTTCTTTCGCTGTCTGAATCTGTGCTTGTACCTTCAACACTCTCATAACAATTTTCTGCACCTCAATATGAAAAGCCCTCTAGATCCTGTCGCAGACTCACCTCGGCACACACAGAAGCACCACCGGCCCAGCTGACATGCTTCTTTGCATTAGATGGTCATAAGGACTTTAGGTGTCCCAGCATGACCCCCTTGTAGTCTGCATGGACACACACCACATGCGGATTTAGGTGCTTTTCCCAACCTTCTTGCTATAACGGTGAACAGTCCTGTTGTTAGGGCTTTGAGAAGCTGCAGTGTAAGAGAGCCTCTGACAGAATTAAAACACTGGACCATTCTGAAAGCCTCTGTGCTCTGTCCCTGGAAGAGGAAAAGGAAAGGGCTTCAAGTCCTGGTTCTGAAGAGGGCCACTTGCATCCCAAGGTCTTGAACTCATCCCGAGTCGAACATGAGAGTCTGCCAGTCAACTCATGAACACCAGTTTGCTCTGTCCATAAGTACCCTGAAGATGAAAACACGGCAATTGGGCCCTCCAGGTCTGGAGCCCAGTTGTTCTGCTAGCTGGCACTCCTGGGCCTGGCCAGTCTAACCATGGGACTGAGAACATTTTAAGGGATAAAATCCTGGCTAACAAAACCCATGTACAGCTTGGAAAAAACTTCAGGCACCCTTTGTAGATGCTTTAACTGGCTCCAGAAGTCGCCTGACTTTTTGATAGCATCACTTTTGCCCTATGGGTTGGAATGGTCATGATGTCAGCCAGATATAAAGAGGGTTGAAACCCTGACCTGCCTCTCAGTGGGAGGAGAGTCAGTTATACTGTAATAATACCTGTAGAGTGGGTCATATGATGACCATCTTTGGAAAACAGGCTGTTCTGAGAGCTCCTATCATTGGTCTTTCCTTCTCCCTAGGGCAATGCCTTCCAAACACCATACAAAGGGACATTTTGACATTGTGGTTCCATAAAATACATCTTCCATTTATCGTCCACTTCTAGGTGGTGATTGTGCTGTGAACAAATAAGAATCACGCTGCCTATAAAGAAAACAGTGGCTGGGCGGTGGTGGCACACGCCTTTAATCCCAGCACTTGGGAGGCAGAGGCAGGTGGATTTCTGAGTTCGAGGTCAGCCTGGTCTACAAAGAGTTCCAGGACAGCCAGGGCTACACAGAGAAACCCTGTCTTGAAAAATCAAAAAAAAAAAAAAAAACCCCAAAAAAACAACAACAAAAAACAAAACAAAACAAAACAAAAAACCCCAAAAAACAAAAACCAAAAACCAAAAACCAACAAAAAAGAAAACAGTGTTTTTATTCTGTCCAGCATCTCCTGTGTCTGTTATTTATTATGTATGTTTGATCTCTTAATGATCCAAAGTGTTCAGATAGTTAACCTTTAATTTTCCCTCAAGGAATGTGTGTGAATGTATATGTGTCTCAAGTTGGTTTAAGTGAAGCCCTCACAAATTAATATATATATATATATATATATATATATATATATATATATATATAAATTCACTGGGCTGGAGAGATGGCTCAATGGTTAAGAGCACTAAATGCCCCTCCAAAGGATCCAGGTTCAATTCCCAGCACCTACATGGCAGCTCACAATGGTCTGTAACTCCATGGATCCAATACACTCACACAGATATACATGTAGACAAAACACAAATGCATATAAAATAAAGATAAACAAATTATATAAAAAACACCATTTACAGAGTATCTCACTCAAACCTCTGATATTAAATATCAACCCCCTGATATTAAACTTCACCTTTTCAACTCTTCATCCTTAAAAGCCATATTTTAAGGTCATTAAGTTTATTGTATCTATTTTAACTCTGTCTTAGTCAGGGTTTCTATTCCTGCACAAACATCATGACCAAGAAGCAAGTTGGGGAGGAAAGGGTTTATTGTGCTTACTTCCACATTGCTGTTTATCACCAGAGGAAGTCAGGACTGGAACTCAAGCAGGTCAGGAAGCAGGAGCTGATGCAGAGGCCATGGAGGGATGTTCTTTACTGGCTTGCTTCTCCTGGCTTGCTCAGCCTGCTCTCTTATAGAACCCAAGACTTCCAGCCCAGGGATGGCATCACCCACAAGGGGCCCTACCCCCTGGATCACTAATTGAGAAAATGCCCCACAGCTGGATCTCATGGAGGCACTTCCCCAACTGAAGCTCCCTTCTCTGTGATAACTCCAGGCTGTGTCAAGTTGACACACAAAACCAGCCAGTACAAACTCTTTGGTTAAAATATTTAGGTGCTTGGGGTGGGGGGAGAAAAGCAAGCAGCGTTCCTTTATACATATTGCTTTAAATGTACTACAATGCAATAGCAACCCAAACAAGTACTGGCATAAAAACAGACACATAGACCATTAGGATGTAAAGAAAGGCACATAATTACACCCAGCTGATTTAGAAAAAAGATAAGTGATTTTATGTGTATGAGTGTTTTGCTTGTATGTATGTGTGCACTGCATGCATGCATGCCTCATATCAAGAAGAGAGGGTTGGGTTCTCTGGACCTGGAGTTACAGAAGTTTGTGAGCTGCTCTGTGAGTGTTGAGAAATGGACCTGGGTCCTCTAGAAGAGCAGTGTGTCTTTTTAACTTCTCTCTACCCTCCAGCCAAGTGAGTTTTGATGAAGGCAGAGAGAAAAAAGTCTCTTGAGTCAAGACTCAGGAAGGAGATGCCCATGCCTATGACCTGTCAGCTGAGAGACTACGGCAGGATGATCATGAACTGGAGGCTAGCCTGGGATCAGAACAACATCCTGTTTTTAAAAACTGCAAGAAATGTGGAGATTAATATATAGAAGAAAGGCTCTAAACCTCGATCTCTCACCACCAAAAGTAGCTTATGAAGCTCAGCAGTTAAGCACACTTACTACTCTTGTAGAGGACCCCACTTTGTATCCTGGTACCCACACGGTGGCTCACATCAACTGTGACTCCAGTACCAGGGCATCTGACATTCTTTTCTGGTCTCTGCAGTCACCAGGCATGCATATCCATATGTGTAGCTAAAACTACTCACACTCATTAAAAAAAAATCCTAAACCCCCCTCACAATTAAAATGAATGAAAATCCTAAATATAATCAAGCTACTAAAACAAAAATGTGGGTGAAATGCTCTGGGCGCTGGTTCAAGAAGAGTTTTTGGTTTTGTTTTGTTTTTTTCAGAAGTAGACAACAAAAGCAAAAAATTATAACTCAAATTGCATCAAATTACAAATCTCCTGCACAGCAAATGAAACAGAGAGCTGTGTCTTGTGGGAAGGGAGAAAGCCTTTGCAAACTATACAGCTTAGAAAGACAGTTAACCTGTGCAATATGTAAGAAACTCAATTCAATAGTAAAAAAAAAAAAAGCAATCGATTTGATTTTAAAATGAGAAAATGATACCAGTAGACATTAAAAAAAATTAGCCAACTGGCCAACAAACAAGTCCATGAAAAAAAAAAAAGTTAATTGGGGAATTTTCAAGAACTATATGAGAACCACAGGAAGAGGTCATCTTACCCAACTTAGAATGACTATTATAAAAGAGATTAAAGGTAGGGCTGGAGAGAGAGATCTTTAGTTAAGAGCATTGCCTGCTCTTCTAGAACACCAGAGTTCAATTCCCAGGCCCACATGGTGGCTCACAACTGTAACTCATTCTGACAGCTGTAAGCTACCCTCTCCTGGCCTGCCTGGGCACCAGTCACAAATGTGGTGCACAGACAGACATACACGCATGCAAAACATCCGTGCACAAAACAAAAAAGTTAAAAAGAGTAAAGAAGTGCTGGTGAGTCAGAAACACAACCCTCATACACTAAACAAGAAAATGTAAACTGCTACAGTTATGGAAAGCTCCTTTCCAAAAGCAGAAGAAATATCTACTCAAACGACCTCATGGGTGGAAGGGAACACACTTAAAGGAACTGAAATCAGAATGTCAAAGGGATATTTTCGCTTTCATGTTCTGGTAGCAAAGGTATGGAACCAACCTTTGAATCTACTGATGTACAGATGAGTCAAGAACTCGTGCTGTGTGTACACAATGGAATAGTGAAGAGCAGTAAAGAGAATGACATCCCACCCTTTACAGCACAGTGGATGGAACTGGATGTCATTATGTGAAGAAAAAAGTACAGAAAGAGGAGCACCTTACATCCCTATATGCATAGCAGCCACTAGAAAGTTAACCTGAAGGTAGAGGAAGGCATGGGAGGGTGTGACAGAGAGAGGACAACTAATGATGCATAGGATAGGAAGAGTAACTTCTTACGTTCTTCCTAGCATAGTGAGATAACCATGGTTGACAATAATTCATGAACTATTTCAATATACCCATCGAAGAGCAACTGAGCCCTGCCAACACACACAATGTCTGATGCAATAGATATGCTAATTACTCCATGAGATGGTCAGTTTTGATTGTCCACTTGTCAGAGTCTAGAGTCACCTGAGGAGAGTCTCAAGGACAGATTGTCTAGATCGGATTGGCCTGTAGGAATCATATTGATTAATTGATGCAGGAGGACTCAGCCCACTGTAGGTGGTGCCATTCTCTAGGCTTGGGTCTTGGACTGTGTAAGAGTGAACTTGAGGACAATGTAAACTTGCATGCCATTTCTATTTGCTCTTGACTGTTGATGTGACTGGCTTCATCAAGTTCCCGCTGCCTCACACATGATGGATTGTAACTTGGAATTATGAGGTAAAAGAAACCCTTTCTCCTCCTATCTGCTGGTCAGTATTTTACCACAGTAACAAGACACTAAATTAAAGCACTCAGTCTAGTGTTCATTGCTCACACATGTTTTTTTCAAACTATACATTGTTTGTATATGTTGAAATGCCACACTGGACATCATAAATATGTATACTACATCCAATTACTAGGTGTCAATAAAAAGAATATTAAAACATGATTAAATTACATGTTATAGTGTGGAAAAGAATCCCAGTTCACATTTGTATCTATCATGGCAGTTGAGCTACAGATATATGTGAAAACTTCCTAGCTGGATAGTTAGGAGTTTTAAAAATTCTATTTGTACTACGTCTATTCTCTTTTACAATAGTTCTTTTTTTGTGTGTGAAATAAAAATGATAAGAAAGTCTAGATGCCTCAAGTTGGAATTGAGCACAACTTCTTTCCTTCATTTAAAGGAATGGAAATCTCTTTCCCCCATAGCTCCCCTTAAAAGAATTAGGTCTGCCAAGAATTAAACTTTCAAGGTGGAGGGAGGCGCTAGAGGTATTTTCACTTTTTCAAGTACTTTTGTTTTTGTTTTTGTTTTTTGAGACATGAAGCTGGCCTAAAGCACTCTGTGTAACAAGTTCAAGGATGACTATGCTACTATGTATGGTTGTGTAGTACTAGGAATCAAACCCAGGACCTCAAACACACCAGGCAAGTACTCCACCATCTAAGCTACAACCGCACTTCCTTGTGCTTTAAGAAAGTCCCCAGTCCTCTGTGTCTGTCACTTTTCCAATTCCCATCACCGCTGCTCTTCAACCCTCAGTCTGATCTACCATAGATGTTCAATATTCACAGTGTTTTAAGAATGTGGTCGCAAGTAACAGAAAACCGATTGTGGTATCAGTAAGATCCACCATCCTCTTTAAAGTAGGAAAGGAGTACAAGTTTATGTAGTTTCCTTAGTGTGCCATAAAGAGGCAGGTTTCTTTGCCTTTACATTTATAGTAGTCTTCCTCAAGGTCTCAGAATGGCTGCCATATCTCCTGGCATTGTATCATACCATAGTTCCAATCAGAAGTAGGGGAAAGTTGAAGGACACAAGATTTCCCAGGACTTCCTTTAATATCCTAGGTCTCCCTTGGAACTTTGGTTTTATGCTTTATGGACAAGAACTTTGTTTTACTGGTACGCTGTCAAGCAAGGCAGGGGCTTTGTTTTTTTGGCCTCTGTAATGTAGAAATGGGAAAGGGGAGAAGGGCTTGGAATAGTGACTGAGTTTGTTAAAGCACTTATCAAAAACTATGTTTAATTGGACTATATTGTTTCATCTACACACTGTCCTGGCACATTGTTACCCACTCCTTCCCCTCTTCCTGTAGGTGAGGTTGTGGTCTTAAAGAAATCCTTGTTTTATCTCTTCTACCAGGGCACCAGTTTCTTCTTCACTCCTACTTGGTTCATGCTCTCTTCTGAGGGCGACGGTCACCATTTTCTCTGCTTTCCACACAAACGTGTTCTTTGTACAACCTAACATCCCGATTCTTCCACTTCTGAATTCCAAGGTCAGTCACAAGGCCAGGCGCTCTATGAAGCTGTCCCCATCCCTCTTTCCTCTCAGCCTAACACATGGGGAGTCTTTCTCAAATGTTGTTACTTTCTTCGTGGAAATTGAAACTAAATTATTGACAGTGATACTGTTTGCGAAACGTCCAGTGCATTGCAGGTGCTCGAACTTGTACCTCTCGCTATTAATAGCTTATCTCCTAGATCGGATTCAACTCCTTGATGACAGGTTCTGAATCATCCTTTTAAAGCACACCAGGCCTGGCGAGGACATTCTCCATAATAACGCTGCGCCCATGCAATATGGGGCTGGGCAAAGGAAGAGCTACAACGCTGGGATGTGAGACATTCCTTTAGCCTGAATGGTAGCCAACTTTTCACAGAGAAGCCCCTTACTCTTCTGCGCGAAGAACATGTAGAAGCCAGATTGCTTCTAGAGCCGGCACCGTGATGAGGTAACTACTCCGTCCTTTTACTCCTCCCTCTCCACTGGGAGCCCGAAAGGGGGCGGTGTGGGCAATCGCCCTTCGCGCGGCCCTCTGGGACGGCTGCGCACGCGCAGCTTCCGGCTCCAGGCTTCGAGACTTGTTTGACGCTGCCCATTCGGGTCCTTCAGAAGTCTCGGGCCAGCCGCGCCGCGCAGGCGCAGTAGCCCCTTCGGCTGGGGAATTATTTGACGCCACCGCCCCTGGCAGTCGGAAGTTGCTTGAACGGAGCCCAGCCGGCCGGCCAAGCGACCGGTGTTCGTCGTCCCCTGGGCGCCCTGTGAGAGTCACTGACGGGTGGACGGACTGACTGCCGGTGGAGGGCCGGCCGGGGCAGTGGCGGCGCGGGCCGGATGGCGCGGGTCGCGTGAGGTGGCAGGCCGAGTGCGGCCCGCGGTGCGCCCGCCCAGCGATGCGGGCCCCGCCCGTCGCCTCAGGTACGCGGCGGCCGGCGCGGTGCGGCCGGACCCTCCCCTCTCGCCGTGTTTTGTTTTTGCTTTTTGTGTTTTGTTTTGTTTTGTTTTTTTTCCTCAGCAGCCACTGAGGCAGGGGCTCTTTCTGTCTCCGCTGCTCCCCGGGCCGAGCGTTGGCAGGCGCATTCCTGGGTTCTGAAGTGGACGCTCCGGGCGCGGGAGCACAGTCCTGGCCCGCGGATTCTGCCGGGTGTGAGCGAACCCAGGAGGGTCGGACTGGCGGAGCGCTCCCCAGGCTGCCTGGGGACGGGGGGGCGGGTCTGGAGTGGCGGCGGCAACTCCGGGGAGAATGCGGTCCACCGAGGGGCAGGTGGAGTTGGCTGCGGTACGCTGAGGATGCTACTGCCCGGGGCACGGTGACGCTTGGAGGAGAGTAAACAGCCACCCTCCGCAAACGCTTGCTGTCCGCCAGGCCCGGCCAGATGGGGAACTTCAACACCCTGCACGGCAGGACTGTTCCCCCATTCTATGGATCAGGCAACCGAGGCCCAGAGCGATCGGGCGCCTCTGGTGCCCAAGGTCATATGGCTGGGTAATTTGAACTCACGCAGCCTTGACAGTCCAGTCCAGGTTCTTAACCAATTAGGTCATTGGATCTCCAACTTTGATGCACGGTAAACAATCACTTGGGGGAGTTTTGTAAAGATTTCCTGGTGCCATAGCACCCCAAACTAATTAAACCACCATGCCTAGAGGGTAGGGGGAGACAAATACCAGTATCTCTCTAGTATTTGTCTTTCCGGAGATCCCCTAGTGGTTCTGGGCTATAGTAAGTAAGGTTTGGCAACTGTGAAAGCGTATAATCTCAGAGGTCCGACAGTGCCTCTCCAGCTTATATGTGCAGGAGAATGCTTGTTAAAAGTGCGGATCCCACTGGCAGAGATTCATATTGTCACCCCCTCCCCCCAACCCCCCCCCCCCCCCCCCCCACAGTGCACTCTTGTTCTATTGCTGGAACTCAACATTTTTTTCTGCCTCAGCCTCCTGAGTGCTAGGATGGTAGCTGTTCGCTAAGAAAGAGCTTTTCCTTAGTCCACTGACTACCACCCCTTTGGTAGGTAGGCCCCTTGAGGGTGAGACCTAATTATGGATTCTTAGTCAGCTGAGCTTTTAAAAAATGTATACATCCTTTGCAAAAACCGTTGGTTTGCAATTTTCCTTAATATACAGCACTCGTGGCTATGGTTTCTCTAGCCTCTGGACTTCTGCATATACTGTTCTTTTCCCCGTGTTTTCTCAGCACCGTACCCAAATACATCCACTTTCTCATACGGATCATTTCTGTCTGTTGCCTAGCTCTCGACATTCCCTTCGAGACCCTCTGCCTCCCCTGAGCCCTGCCCACCTTGGGCAGAGTGCCGTAGAGTAGCTGACAACATAGTTTTCTGTGTTGTACTTCTACCTCTTCTGTAAGGCTTTGATGGCAGGGACCGTGCTTTCTTGGTCTCCATTGGAGTACTTTGACATAGAGGCTGACAGATCTTTTTTGAATACAATGTTTAGTCCACTTATGTCATAGACCTCATGGTGCAGAGGCATCTGTTTTCTATTTTTGTAAAAGATATTTGATGTTCTTAGCATAAAGGTTTTTTCCATTTTCCTTAGGAATACCCTATTTAGGTTTATCCATTTATTCAGCAGATGAATAAAATGTTGAATTCTTATCCATGACACTGCACTATGTTCGTTGTTGTTCCAGCAACATTGGTTGGTTTAGCTGGGTAAGGTGGCACACACCTTTAATCCCTGTACTCAGGAGGTAGAAGCAGGTGGATCTCTGTGAGTTCAAGGTCAGCCTGCTCTGCACAGTGAGTTAGTCACAGGTTAGCTAGGGCTCTCTACAGAGACTTGCCTCAAGAAAACCTCCAACCAACCAAGCAACACACAAAAACAAACAAAACAAAAACACTGGTAAATTTTAATGTTAACTCCATATCAGACAATCTATTCTATGGTGAGAGACTTTTTATTGCCATTGAGGTTTTGCATGTGGTCTTTTTCTCATTGTCCAAAAGAAATATTGTCTAAATACTATTGCCTTGTGAGTATGTATCAACACAGCAGATGGATACTTCTCAGTCATAGTCCATCCCATCTGATGGAACACAGTAAAGCGTTGTATCAGAGCAACTGACAAACTAGGTGTAGTTTATTACATAATGTCTGAACTGCCATTGTTGCACACGTTTATCCGTTTAAAGGAAGTCAGTGCAATAATTCAGGTTGCTTCTGTTTTTAGTACCTCCCCCTTTTTTTGGTAAAATTTATTTTTATGTGTATGGGCATTTTGATTGCATGCATGTTTGTGCACTACTTGGATGTCTGGTGCAGAGGCCAGAAGAAGGTGTCAGAACTGGAACTGAAGTTCCAGAGAGTTGTGAGCTTCCATGCAGTTGCTGGAACTTGAACGTGGGTGCTCCGCCAGCACAGCCAATAAGTGCTCTTAACCACCGAGTCCATTCTCTAGCCTTTTGTTCTTGGTTATTCTTAAAGCCATATGAGATTAAGGAGATTAAATATTATAAGGTCATTATGAAGAAGTTTGTTGACAATGAAGATTCCCCCTACCCCTGTCTTTTTATATTGGTACTGGGGGTTGAGTACAGGACCTTCTATACAAGGGCTGTACCACTGTGTTTCAATTCCCATTTTATTTTATTGTGTGTGTGTGTGTGTGTGTGTGTGTGTATGTGTATATACATATATATATTTTTTAAAAATTTAAAATTTTATTATTATTTTTTTCTGAGAAGGGTTTCACTATGTAGCCCTGGCCAAAAAAAAAAAAAAAAAAAAAAAAACCCTAGAAATGGCTATGTAGACCATGATGTTCTTGAACTCATGAAAGTTTGTATGTCTTTACCTTCTGAGAGATTAAAGGCATGTGCCACCATACCTGGCTATAATTTTTATTTTTAAACAAGGCTAAGCTGCCTAGGTTGACCTTGAACTTAGTCTATAGCTTAAGCAGTCCTGGCTCAGCTTCCTAAGTAGCTGGGATTGCAGGACTGTACCAGCATGCCTAGATGGGATATTTCTCCTCCTAGATGGGATATATGTAAAGTGTGTAGATCGAATAAAAATGCATATTTCATAAATACTTTTTACATTGTAATATTGTTAGGGGAAGGTTCTCTTGTCTCACTCTTATATACGGTCTGCTTGGTTTTTAGGCTGAGGCTAATAGAGAAGGTGATGGGATGAAAGGTGTTAAATTTAGCCTCTCAAGAAACTTGGCCTTGCTCTCTGATCAGATACAGACAGAGTATTCAGTTCTAGTCTTGGCACATGGAAGAAAGTCAGTTTTTTTAAGCTTGAGGTTAAAGTTTTTAGTTGACTTCCAGTGTATGGGTGAAAATGTTCACATGCTCAGTTGGTGACCAGAAGTAGCTGTGATCACAGTAACCTATGACTTTGGCAAGAATTCTGTCTGAATTGAGGTCCCTGTCAGCATTGTTCCGGACATGTACAAAGATCTTTTAGACAGAATGAATGTTTCTTATATAAGATAAAGTTTTAAACTGGCTGTTCTGCTCACACCTATAATCTCTGATAAAGCAGGAGGATTGGGAAAAGTTTGAGACCACCCTGAGTTGTATAGTGAGAGCCTTTCTCACCTCCTTTTCCCAAGATGTTTTAGAAGTAGTGTCTACATAGTTTAAACTTTTTATAGATAAATTGTGCCTAAAGCTTTTAGGATACTCAGGACTGGAAACATGGGCCTTTTCCATCTAGACTGTTCTCTTCCATGTTGTCCCTGCTAGCCCTCATGTGACATGCTCTTTTGTTGAGAGACGATTGGGGATGGGAAAGCTGAACTGTATAATCTGTATTTAAGTATTTAAGATTAGAACGGTAGTGAATGTTTGGTATGTGACATGCGTTTTGTTATAGAAACTGGAGGTGTTGAGTGTAAGACACAGCTTCTACACTTAAGAAGTTCTGTAGTTAGAATTACAATGAAAAGTAATAGTGCCTTAAGCATCCCTGTGAAATAGAATTTTCTGTCATGTCTGATCAGTCTAGTACACTGTGTAGGAGTTCTGTGTGCCTACTAAATACTTTAAATGCAGTTAAGGAACTGAGTTCTAAATTTATAGTTGCCCATGACAGTAGATATGACATTGGGAATATCAGTCCCGAACAATTGTAATAGTTCTGGCTGGGGGCTAGGAGTGTATTTATATTTTCTTTCATAGACTAGCAAAAACCATCTTTTTTTTTTTTTTTTTTTTATCTCTGGGAAGAACTGCAGGCAGAACTTGTCTGTCTTCTGTAATTCAAGAGCTTGATAGGATCCTTGGCAGTTACAGTCTATTGCATAGGTGACACCTTTTTTTTTTTTTCTTTTAAGTGCCATCTTGATGGATATTTGCCTTGTAGAGTCAGTAAGACCACAATAGAGTTAAGAAACATGGTCCTTCTGTCATAACATTATATGGAAGAATTTGTGTGCACTTGTGCCTTAAGATGCAGTGATGCTTTCTTTCTTTATGTAGCACACTGCTACCCTTTACCCTGTTTTAACATGTACTTTTATATTTATTTCCTCAAGTATGTTATTGACTTAGGCTGCTTTATTTGATCCTTCTCTCAAGTCTCTCTAGATAGGCACTGAAGGTGTGCACCCGGTTTTAGAAACAGGGAGACTGAAAGTAAACGTAGAGTGACTTGTCCAAGTCATATGTGAGGCACAGAGTCAGAAGCATTGGCCCTTGAGGCAAGAGGTAAAGTTTCTTGTCCCAATGTTGCAGTTAACCTGATGTGACCCTGAATGAGTGGTAGTCTTATTCGTGTCCTTTCCTAATGGCTAGTGAGTCTTTCTAACTTAAAAAGCCTAAGGTAGTTGTTGGAATAAAATGAAGTAACTTTTGAAAGTTCTTGGAAATTGGTCAATTATAGTTACACAAAGGCACGTTATTATCAAGTCAAGATCTCTGGTAGTTCTAATCTGCTGCCTTGTAGCTGATCACATCATTGATCATATTAAATGCTATTTGATGTCTCATTGATTTCTGTCATAATTATTATAAAACTTTGTCTTAGTCATTGTGTTCTGTTTATAGCTACACACCTAAACCCTAGGACAACCAGATAATACAGGTGTTTAATAATACTTGCTTAGTGATATAACCAATATCTAGATTTACTTCAGGAAGTTTGCAAACAATTGTTCCTTATAGTTTAACTTGAAGCTCCTTGGGAATAGTTATTACTGTGTTTGCTGTATAGAACACATATGATGACTAGTGTTTGAGTCAGTTGATGTGACTAATACTAGGTTGTAGCTTTTGTGGGTCACCACTGTATTGCTTCTTTTGGTTGTTGTCATTTAGGCTGAACTTGCATATGGGGTGCTTACAAGCTGTAAGCTGGTAAGCAGCACAGAGTCATACAATGGCAAAGGGTTCATGTGGAGTTAAGAAGAAAGATAGTGATCAATAGGGTGCACTTTATCTTGTTCCTATAGTATTTACTTCTGGCACAACTCCCCACAGCTGCTCACTCTAATATCTAATCCTGTGTAGAGGTGTGTGACAGTCTTGAACCCACACTTGAACCCCTGAAGTATCTCTGTATTGGTATTTAGGAAGTGGATTTACTCTCTTCTTCCTAGATGATTATTCAGTCCCTGTATTCCACCCACTGGTTCTGACAGATGAGGTGTGTAGAATTCTTCACGAACACTGTACAGGAATGCTGGTGTTGTGATTGCAGAAGGGGCAGATGTATTGTGCCTCTAGGATATATCTTCCTTGAAGGGTAGCTCCTGGTTTAATTTTCTGTATCCCATATCTGCAGTTGGATGTACTTGCACTTTTTCTTGTTGCAAAGTTTTAGTTCATGTGGACACAGCCTCTCTCTAGTTTTTTGCATTTATTTTTGAATTAAGTGAGCGTATGCTATTGTGCATATTTGGGTAGAGGACAACTTGTAGGATTCTGTTCTCTCCTTTTACCACGTGGATCCTGTGGGTTGAATTTAGGTCCTTAGCCTTGCTGAGTCATCTCACAGGCCTTGCCTCCACTTTTTACTGAATTAATTATACATCTCTAATCCTGCCTTTCAAAACCCTTCAAAATTGGGCATTGCTTATGTTTTAAAAATTACTTAAATTAATGGGAAAAAAAGTATTTATTTTTTTGAGGCAAGGTCTCACTTCAAGCCTAGAACTCACTATGTGGACCAGGCTGGCCTGAACTCACATGGATAGACCTGCCTTCACTTTCCTAGCTCTGAGATTAAAAGCATTTTCGAATAAAATCTTATTACCGTTTACAGTATAATCTTTTTCCCTTTCCACTCTGAGCATCTTGTTCCAGATGTGGATTTGTTTTAAAACATTAGAAAAATTGTGTGTGTGTTTATGTGTCTGTCTGTCTGTCAGTTAGTCATTGTGTATGTCTGTAAGTATATGTACCATAGTTGTGCAGGTACCCATGGAGTCTAGAAGAGAGTATCAATATAAGATTCTTGGAGCTTGAGTTACAGACAGTTGTGACTTGCTTAATATGGGTGCTTGGGTTTGACCTCGGGTCCCTTGGAAGAGTGGTAAGTATTTTTAACTGCTGAGCCATTTCTCCAGTCCTGTTTATTTTTTGTTTTTCTTCTTATGTTCTTTTTTTTAAAGATTTATTTTATTTATTTTTATGAGTATGAGTACACTGTAGCTGTACAGATGGCTGTGAGCCATCATGTGTGGCTGCTGAGAATTGGACTCAGGACCTCTGCCAGTCCTACTCGCTCCGGCGTAATTCACTGTAGCTGTCTTCAGATGCAGCAGAAGAGGGCGCTCAATCTCTACGGGTGGTTGTGAGCCACCATGTGGTTGCTGGGATTTGAACTCAGGACCTTTGGAAGAGCAGTCAGTGCTCTTACCCGCTGAGCAATCTCACCAGCCCCCCCTTTTTCTTTTCTTTCTTTCTTTCTTTCTTTCTTTCTTTCTTTCTTTCTTTCTTTCTTTTTTTTTTTAATAGAAGGATCTTCCTGTGGTAGCTTTGAACTTGCTGTCTTTGCCTTGGTCTTTCAAATGTTAGAAATACAGGTGTGTGCCATTACACTCTGTTCCCTGTTATTACTGTCTTTTCTTTTATGGTTGCCCTTTCTCACTCTCATTCCTATCTACCCAGTTTTCGTATAATCAGTATCCAATTTGTATGCTCCATATCCTTCTTGTACCCTGAACCTACCTGGTTTTCAGTTCACTCTCTTTGTATCAAAAGTAGTCTTTTCCCTGAATTTCTATGGTTGCTTATAATTTTTGCATTTAGTACCTTAATGTCCCAATTTGCATCATAGTTATTGTGTGTTCAACTGTAACCTAATGGAAAACAGGATGTGGATCTCTTAGTCATCTCCTTGGTGTTAACACTGTCCATTGTATGTAATAGATGGTTAATAACTATTGAATGAGTCAACTTTGTGGTTTCTTTCTTTGTATAGGATTTCACTGTGTAGTCCTGGCTGTCTTGGAACTCGATCTGTAGACCAGGCTGGCCCCGAACTCACAGCCTTCTTGCTCTGGGATTAAAGATGTGCATAATCATGGTCTGACTCAATTTGGTGGTTTCTGTTAGTGACTGAATTGTCACAAGCAGTCAGGATGCTGACATTTTTATTCTCTGACATGAAGATTAGCATAAATTTATTGTATTAAATTGCAGTAACAGTATTACTTTCATCTTTCATAGTACATCTTACCTTTTATCTTTCTAATCTGAAGTCGTACATGTTTGCCTAGTTGTTATTATGATATGTACTTTGCTCCGGTTAATAGCTACCATTCACTGGTCCCTTACTATTAACTAGGACAAGCCCCACATATAACATTTAATTCTTTAATTCTCCCAACACCAGTGAAACAGGCTATTCTCCCTTGAGCTTCTTCTTCTTTTTTTTTTTTTTTTTGTTGTTTTTTGTTTTTTGTTTTTGTTTTTTTACAGTTTTAGGTGCTCAGACACAGGGGACAAATAACTGTTCAGGGACTGGAGAGATAGCTCGCTCAGGTTAAGAGCACTTGGAGCTTTCTTCCTTCTTTGGGCATATGCTAGCTGCATAGACATACATGCAGGCAAAACACCCATGCATATAAAACAAAAATAAATCTTAAAAAAATGATGGCCTCATGTTCTAGCCTAAACCTACTCTATCAGAATTTCTAAAGTTGAGGCACAGAAAATTGCTTTTTTCCAGCCAAAATGTCATAGATAATTTTTATGTGTATATGGGATTTGATAGCTAGTATAACTTTTTGAAAATAAAAAAAATTGCTTTCTTAAAACTTTCATTTCAGCTGGGAATGGCGGCGCACACCTTTAGTCCCAGCACTCAGGAGGCAGAGGTAGACAGATCTCTGAGTTCAAAGCCTGGTCTACAAATTGAGTCCAGTACAGCCAGGGCTATTACACAGAAAAACTCTGTCTAGAAAAACAAAAAACAAAAACAACACCCCAAACCTTTTATTTCCTGTAATAATAATTTGTAACATCAATTTTAATTTTAACTATTTTCTTTTAATATTTGGAGATGTAGTTTTATAAGCTTGAAGTATATATAAAATTTGAAATATATGATAGTATAAAATTTTGGACATACTTTAGTAAAATAAATGGAATATTTACTAAACTCTCTTTCCCCATTGGTACAGCAACCTTGACATTCTCAAATATCTAATATGCGATGTATGTAAAGAGTTGAGATTTCTACTGAAGACTGAAATTTCCTGGTGGAGAACCTATACACATCTATTGAATAATTGAATGTGAAACTCTATAATAAACAGATCAATAGGCACTCAGAACAGGGAAGAGCTGGTTTTTGGAATCAAAATTTAAGCAAAAAGGAAATATCTGGACTGGACTTGAAGGGCGAAACTTCATCATACGGATTAAAATTACCAATAGGAGAGGCAAAAACAGTTCTAGAGAGTTGGTGAGATTGGTAGGCTTGAGCAGTTATCACTAGTTCTTTGATGCTGTAGCTTGGAGGCAGGGATTGTGGGACACAATGTTGTAAGCAATTTCAAGGCCTGGAATTGTGGCTTAGTGGTAGAGGAGTTGCTTAACATGTGTGAGGCCTGGGGTTTGATCCCTAGGATAGTATGCAGACAGTTTCAATGAGATTTTATATATGTATATGTATATATATGTGTGTGTGTGTGTATATATATATATATATATATATATATATATATATACATATATATATATATTTTAAACCCCTTCCCTTTCTCTCGCTCACTCCAGCCCATAGGTTCTTTATTTGTTTCTCATTATGGATGGTTGTGAGCCACCATGTGGTTGCTGGGATTTGAATTCATGACCTCAGGAAGAGCAGTCGGGGCTCTTAACACCACTGAGCCATCTCACCAGCCCTTCAATGAGATTTCTAGCCAGTTTTATTTATACATTTTTTTGAATTAGAGAAAACCCACACATTCTATGTAAAAGAACAAATGCCTAGAATAGCCAATAAATACTTTAAAATGAATGATAGGGAGATGTTCTTT
>JADRCD010232090.1:0-10077 GCA_019843815.1 Montemys delectorum | reverse complement strand
TTTTTGAGACTGGTGCTTGCTAAATTGCATAGGCTGGCCTTGAATCTACTCAGAAGCAGTAGTGTAGTGTAGGTGCTCATCCAATTACCTCTCAGGGGCTATCTTGTCACCTGATCTCACCATGAAGCTTTTAAATAGCTCAGAACATTTATATACACTTTAAAAATTATTTTTATTTTTAATTATGCACTTGTGTGGGGAGTATATATCTAGGAGTGCTGGTGTTTGTGGAGGCAACCAGCGGCCATCAGATTCCCTTGAAATGGAGCCACAGGAAGTGAACCACCTGCTGAAAGTGCTGAGAGTTGAACTCTGGTACTCTGGAATAGTAACAAGCTCTCCTAACCTCTGAGTCCCTCTAGTTACATTTATTTTTTTCTGAAACAACATGTTTTTTTAGAATCAGTGTGTTGCCACCTATTTTATTATGCTGCCTAGTATAAATCTTTTTTCTTATATTAGCAATAAACATAATTTGACATGCATAACTGTTTTGTCTTTTCAGGTGCCATTTGGATAGTACTTTAGTGGCACAATGTACTCTGAGTGGCGGTCACTGCATTTGGTGATTCAAAATGATCAAGGCCATACCAGTGTGCTACACAGCTATCCAGAGAGTGTTGGGCGAGAGGTGGCGAATGCAGTGGTCCGTCCTCTTGGGCAGGCATTAGGTACCTCTTCAGTGGCTGGTAGTGAGAGTTTGTTAAAAACTGACAAAGAAGTAAGTGTTCCTTCATTTTATTCTACTGTATGAAAATACGCATTGATTACTAAAAAACTTATTTAGTGTTAACTTTTTAAAAAGCAATAAAAATAGTTTTATGACTTTTAATTTTGTATCTGTATATAGTCTGTGTGTGAGTGTGTCTACATGAGTGCAGACACTTGTGAAAGCCAGGGTTGTTGGATTCCTCTGTGACTGGAGTTAGCAGCAGTTGTGGTCCACCTGGCATGGTGGAGGGGAATCAGACTTGGGTCCCCTTCAGAACACTGTGCATTGTTACAGTGCTCACTTTTTAATGGATTGCTGCCCAATGTAGTGAAAGTTCTCCCTTTTTATCTCATTTGGATTCTAGGCTAGGACTTGGGGCCTATGGGAGATAAAAAGAAAGGGTTGTGCCTTTTTTGCTGCTGAGGCTTCTCACTGCCCCCCCCCCCCCCCACCATGTGAGCTGAGTGGTTAAGACAGAGGATCAAGTGTGAGACCCTTGGGTTCTAGGCTCAGTTTTCAGATTTCCGTTTCTGTTTCTGTTTGGAAGTCCCTGTCTTAGTTAGGAATACTATTGCTGCGATGAAACACCATGACCAGAAGCAACTTGAGGAGGAAAGGGATAATTTAGCTTGCTGAGGCCATTGAGGAAAACCAAGGTAAGAACTCAAACAGTGCAGGAACCTGGAGGCAGGAGCTGCTGCTGAGGCCATAGAGGCCATGCTTACTGGCTTGTTCCTCTTCGCTGGCCCAGCCCGCTTTCTTATAGATCCCAGGACCACCAGCCTAGTGTGGCACCACCTACAGTGACTTGGGCCCTTCCCCATTAGTAATTAAGAACATTTTTTTTCAATTGAGGTTACCTTCTTGAAGATGACTATACCTTGTTTCAAGCTGATATAAAACTAGTTAGCATAGCCCCCTTCCCTGCTTATAGGTAGACACTGACTAAAAGCCTCACTTAGGTCAGATTTTCCATGCTACATGTATGTGCTGAGCTTGAGCTCTCCTTTATCTAGCCTAGCCTCCAGGTTTAAGGGTGATGCAGAACAACGATGCCCTTCTGGTTGTAAGCCAGGGTAGTTGGAATTGGGTTTGGAATTGCTGTTTCTAAACTTGCTGTTCAAAGGCTTTCTGGAATAACTTGTTTTGGAACTGGTTTTCTGTTCATGGGGTCAGGGTAGTAAGCTGACGTAAAACCTCAGTGGGAAGTTGTAAAGGAACCCTGAGAATGGCATGAGTCTATGTAGGGTTAGAACTCTGTCCCCTCTGTTTAAGAAAGTTCATGCAGGCCTATTCTTAAACCCAGTCCTTCTTTGGTAACAGTGTTGCACTGTATCCCTGGCTGGCCTGGAATTCACTTTGTAGACCAGATTGGGCTTGAGTTTACAGAGATTCACTTGCTTCTGCTTCCCAAGTGCTGGGTTTATAGGCTGTTGCCTGTTCCCTGGACAGCTCTCCGCCCAGCCCTACCTGCTCTTGGGTGTTGGGGGCCAGTTGACGCAGAGGCAACACACAGACTCCAGGAGCAGGTGAGAAAGGCCGCAGCAAGCTCTTCTGAGCACTGCTGCAAGCTCCTTTAATACCCTCCACTCATGCCCCCATTGGTCCCAAGAGATGATCTCTTCTAAACAGCAGTTCCTGATTGGCTGGCATTGTTTGCACCAGTAATCTTTGGTCTCTCAGGCAGTCCTCAAGTAGGTCCTCCTGCAGGAGATACTTCTGCAGCTGCACGGCCCCTAGTGTTTACATAGAGGCAGCCCTGCCGTTCCTGCTACAATCGGCGTGCCCTCCTCCTCCTCCTCCTCCTCCTCCTCCTCCTCCTCCTCCTCCTCCTCCTCCTCCTCCTCCTCCTTCTCCTCCTCTTCCTCCTTCTCCTCCTCCTCTTCCTCCCTCTTCCTCCTCTTCCTTATTATTATTATTATTATTATTATTATTAAAGATGTCTTATTCTATAGATCAGATTGACCTAGAACTCACTCTGTAACCAGAGTAGTCTCAAATTTGCAGTCATTCTCCTTTCTCAGTCCCTCAAGTGTTGGGATTACAGGAGTAAGCCACCATGCCTAGCTATTCTTACTTTGATCATTCATGAGGTTTCAGACTTCCCAGGTGCTAAGGCATGGAGATCTCAGGTTCAAGGCAGCCTGTTTATCCTCCCTTGCCCCAGGATTATTAATGGCTGAAGTCCTTCAGTCTTTGTAGTTTTCTCATTAAAGGACCTGCAGAAGCCCTGTCACCCTCTCTGGTTTTAGTTGTGATCCTTGCTGCTATTCCTTAGATGAAATGGCATGTAGATAGATAGAAAGTGACCTAGTATACCCCCGGTTATTGTCTTTACTGCCCTCAGAAGATTATGGAAAGGTACTTGTTTTCAAGTTTTATTTTTATGTCGGAGTTGGGGACAAGGAGGCATGTGTGCCATGGTGCACATTCAGAGACTAGAGGGCAGGTTTTGGAAATCAGGTCTTTTCTTCTACTTCTGGCTAGAATTTAACTAATTCTAATTCTGAGTTAGCATCCAACTCAGGCTATCAGATATATGCAGCAAACAATTTTACCCTGAGTCATCAAGGGTACTTTTCCTTTAAGACAATTGAACTACTATGACTTTATCCCAAAGATAACTTGTCTTTTTTTCTTTCAACTAATAATTAGGGATCTATAGCTCCTTTTAAAATTCCTTTTTTGGCCTGGGGAGATGGCTGTATAGCTCAGGCTTCCTTGAACTTGAGATCTCCCTGTCTTAGCACCTGGGAGTGCTGGCAACATCAGCCATGTTTAGCCTAAATAAAAGTTTTGGCAAAGTAGGTGTGGTATAGCTCGGGAGTAGAGCTTCTCTGTTGTGCTTAGCACTCTGGGTTTAATCCCTAGTATCACCAAATGGCAGCAGCAGCAACAACATGGACTTGGTATGCCCTTTGATAAGCCAGCGGGACCCTTTCTTCAAATTATTTCAGAACCTTCATTCTGTTATTGTCTTGTGTGGTATTTGGGCCATTCTACATCCTGCAGGTAAGTATGTCTTCATCCTTGTCCGTAAGGATTTCTTGCCACATTCCCTGATAAAAATAAGATATCCTGATTCCAGAAATACCTGTTAATGGGTTAGTGACTTGGGAAACCAGGTTCATGTTTCTCATTGGAAGACAAAGTTCATGAACCCATGATGGACTGACTTACTTAAATATACTGTTTTATTTTTCTGATGTATGAAATGAAGACAGTTTGCCCTGTTATGTAGGTTGCAGTGATGGTGACTTTTATGAAGGTACTTTTTAAACTGCAGTGACTGTACACTTGTCAGCTATTCTCACAATGAGCCTCATAGTAAAGCTTATCTGGCTTCACTTGATCTGTTTGAGAAACCCGGTTCTCAGTGCTCACATATCCCCATTTATTAAATGTTTACTGATCATTTGCTTAGTATTTGTCCAGAATTTTATCTGGCATCTACTTAAACATTCTGGGTTTTGGTGTTTAGACTCTAGTTTCACTTTTCTTTTCCAAACTGGGAGATTTTTTTCCTTTCTCTTAGTATCTTATTTCTTGTGCACTTAGTGTGTGTTTCAGTTGGTCAGATGAAGTATGGCTAGATGCATAGTTAAGTCCTTACCCATTTAGTCCTTCTTCACTCTGAGTTCTTGCCTGCCCATTCTAGTGTTGTGGATTTTTTTGTTTTGTTTTGTTTTTGATAGAGAAAACAAGTTGTATAATAAGTTGAATGATTCATCTTCCTTCTGTCATTTGTTCCTGTTGCATAATCTGAGGATGGAATGTAATTGGAATGATTTCTTAAATGATATATATTTACATATTGCAAATTGGGTAGAATAAAAATATTTAAAGATGTATTTATTATATATTTTTATGTATATGGGTGTTTTGTCTGTATGTACATTTATACACCAGAAGAGAGCATTGGATCCCATGGGACCATAGTTAAAGATTGTTGTGAGCCACCATGTGGGGTGCTGGGAATTGAGTTCAGGACTTCTTTTTTTTTTTTTTTTCTGTTTTGGTTTTTCGAGACAGGGTTTCTCTGTATAGCCCTGGCTGTCCTGGAACTCACTCTGTAGACCAGGCTGGCCTCGAACTCAGAAATCCGCCTGCATCTGCCTCCCAAGTGCTGGGATTAAAGGCGTGTGCCACCACCGCTCGGGGAGTTCAGGACTTCTTAACCACTTAGCCATTCCTCCAGCCCCTGCATTTTCTATTTTTATATTTCTAGTGTCTACAGAAAATTGAAAGGATCATTTTATAGAATGAATGGTAATGATATGAAAAGGGTAAAACATGCATGGGCTTAATCAAATCTAGACACTATTGTGGATGCCAACAACTGCTTGATGACAGGACCCTGAGATAGCTGTCTCCTGAGAGGCACTGCCAGTACCCAACTAATACAGAAGTAGAGACTTACAGCCATCCATTGGACTGAGTACAGGTCCTCAATGAAGGAGCTAGAGAAAGGACCCAAGGAGCTGAAGGGTTTGTAGCCCCTTAGGAGGAACAACAATATGAACTAACTAGTACCCTCAGAGCTCCCAGGGACTAAAACTCCAACCAAAGAGTACACATGGAGGGACTCATGGCTCCAGCAGCATGTGTATAGCAGAGGATGGCCAAGCTGGTCATCAGTGGGAGGAGAGGACCTTGGCCCTGTGAAGGTTCTATGCTCCAGGGTAGGGGAATGCCAGAGCCAGTAAGCAGGAGGGGGTGGGATGGTGAGCAGGGGGAGTGGGGAAGGAACAGGAGATTGTTTTAGTTTTTGTTTGTTTTTTTTTAATTTTATTTTTTTTCTTATTTTATTTTTATTTTCTTTTTTCTTTCTTTCTTTTTTTTTTTTTTTGGAGGGGAACCTAGGAAAGGAGATATTGTAAATAAGGAAACTTCTAATAAAATAAAAATAAAAATAAAAATAAAAATAACAAATTTAATTTCTCCTGAAATTTACTTGACAAATACAACATAGAAAGTATATGTCTAGATTAAATTTGATATATATGTTGAGATGACTGTATCTTCAATTCTGGGTACTAGAAGATATTGAATTTTAAATTAATCTAGTGAGATACAGATAAAGGTCTATAATCTTTGTGAATGTTTTCTTTTGCCTAGGTAAAATGGACCATGGAAGTAATTTGCTATGGATTGACCCTTCCATTAGATGGAGAGACTGTAAAATATTGTGTTGATGTGTATACAGATTGGATTATGGCTTTGGTGCTGCCAAAAGATTCTATTCCATTACCAGTTGCTAAAGAACCTAATCTATATGTTCAAAGTATATTAAAACATCTACAAAATCTTTTTGTACCAAGGTAAGTTGGACCTAACTATCTGGTCATTATCAAGATCATAAAAAAGTAATGTTACTTTATTAAATATAAAAGCTGATTTTATTCTTAGTCCTTTGAACTTTACTCATTCGCTTATGAGTTCTATAAATATGAATAAAAGAGATAGGCTTACAGGGACATGTAATGTTTACAAAGAAGTTTTTCTTTATTTGTCTTTTTGAGATAGCATCTCACTGCATAGCCAGATTGGTCATGAACTTGCTGTGTAATGTTGATCTAAACTCATAATTCTCCTGTGTTAGCCTTTTGAGTTCTGAGATTACAGCTGTGTTCTCCCACTCTTGGGTTAAGCACAAGTTTATAAGTAAATGTATCTTTATTTTAAATGCTTTTGGCCTTGTTTCTGAGATGTTGGATAATAAAATTTGGTGATGGTGACATATTTCTTTCCCTCTTCAAACATTTTTTTTTTTTTGCGGGGTGGGGCTGGCAAGATGGCTCAGTGGGTAAAGGTGCTAGGCACTAAGCCCAGTGACCAGAGTTTGATCTTTGGAACCCATAAGATGGAAGCAGGAAACATGCACGTGAACCAATTAAATGTTTTAAAAATCATGCAACTTGTGCATATTTTTGTATATCATAATTCTTGTCTACGCTTACAACTAAAGGCAACTATTCTTACCTTAAAATAATCTTGTGGTGTATGAATGTGTAGAATAAAGCAAACAAGCCAGGCATGGAGGCTATACTTATAATCCCAGTACTTTAGAGGTGGAGTCAAGATGGGGAGTTGAAGACAGTCTTGTCTACAGAAGGAGTTGAAGGCTAACCTGAGCTTCATCATGAGATCCTGTCTCAAAGAAGCCAAAAGAGATCAGTGAGATGGCTCAGTGGGTAAAGGTGCATGCCACTAAGCCTGGTGTATTGCTGAAAAAAGTAATGGCATTTGAATAAATTATACTTTTGTTTTTACTTTTCTTTCTTGAAAAGTGTGACTGTAAGTTGTTTTGCTACTTGGTAATTAGCTTGTTCCTCAGAAGTTGAATGTGTGTGTGTGTGTGTGTGTGTGTGTGTGTGTGTACAGATCAGTGAATTCTGAAAGGCACTGATTTGAGTATTAGGGTTGATATATGAAGATTAAGTGAATGTTTTCAATGCTGTATATTAGGACTTCTGATTTAATCTTCTATTACTGGAAGTTTCAGTTTAAAAATTTTAGCTAGTTCATCAAATTGTCTTCAGAGCTTGCTTACTTAGTTGTTTTTTATAGAAACTGATTCTCAAAGTGGAGGAAACTGCCTGTACCTTTTGCTAAAGATTAAGTTAACATGATTTCCTCTTTTGCCCATTAGTTTGATATTTTTTCAATATGTTATCTGTTGAAATTGATTGGAATTTTAATTGTGTAGATATGTTACATTATAAGAAATGCAGTATCTATTTTTCTTAGTCCTTGTGTACATGTCTCCTAAAGCAGTGGTTTCCTTCCTTCCTTTCTTCCTTTCTTCTTCCTTCCTTCCTTCCTTCCTCCCTTTCTTTCTTTCTTTCTTTCTTTCTTTCTTTCTTTCTTTCTTTCTTTCTTTCTTTTTTTGTAAAAAAACTAGCTAATGTTTCTCCTCAGGTCTGTGGTAGAGCAGGAAGATAGATACTAAGTTACAACTACTAAATTAAGAAATAAGAACTTTACTTACAAAGGCAGCTAGGGAGATAACTTAGCAGTTAAGAGCACTGGCTGATTTTCCCGCAGGATCTGGGTTTGAATGCCAGCACTCCACATGGTGCCTCACAACCATCTATATAACTCTAGTCCGGGGTGTATGATGTGTTTTTCTGGCGTCTGTGGGCAAGGTACACACTTGGTGCATAGATATACCTGCAGGCAGGATGCTAACATAAAAATTAAACAAACAAATAAGTAGTGTTACAAAGGCAGATGTTAAGTCAAGTTCTGACTAGTTCACTAGCCCCTGTTTGAAAGTTTTTCTGAAAATTACAATCACTTTTGAAATTGAAGAAAATCTCTTTTGTTGACCTTCTCACGTTTTGTATAAAGACTATCCTATTTCTTCTAGTTTTAGAAACCTGAATTTAGCGTTTTGAGTGAGGTTAAGGAACTAGAGGACGATATATTCTTTTTCCTGCTATTGGGCAGGCTTTACACCTGGAAAGAGTGGCTACTGTGGGGAGCATGCACTGTAATAGCCACCTCAGAAGAATGTCAGCTCAGAGCCCGTGGTGCTTTGAGTTCTTATTCTGGGCTTATATAGTCTATGGGTGAATAAGCCTTGAAGGTAATTCTTTATTCTTTGTTCTTCCTCAAGTAAGGCAGAACAGCTTGAGCTATGTGGCATCTTATGGACTAGCTTCAGCTCTAGATGGATGTAGGATGGACACCCCTCTCCCTGTGTGTGTCTTTGTGATCCATGCACAAATATAGGTGTGTCTACATGCAGAAGTCAGAGGAGGAAATTGGGTGTCTTCCGCTATTGCTCTCTGCCTCACTCCCTTGAGACAAGGCTTTTTGCTGAGCTAGAAGCTTGCCATTTCAGCTTAGCTGCCTAGCAAGCAAGCTTTCAGGATCCACCTATCTCTACCTCACAATACTGGGGCTACAGGCACACAGAGCCATGCCCAGCTTTTTATGTGAGTACTAGGGATTTGAACTTAGATCCTTATATGTTTATACATATAAGTGAATGATTTTATCTATTAAGCCATTTCTTTGGTCCAGTTCTGACTTCTTTAGGGAACATTTAGTTAGTTGTGTGGTTTGTCTATAAGTTTAGAGCAGGGTCCAGCTTTCTGGGTGATAACCCAGGTCTAAGGAGTGTGCATTCTAGGAGTAGATAATTTGCTGACATTTCTTCAAGACTCTCCAGCTCTTTGTGTCAAGTCACAATTCATAGAAATTTGACTTTATATCAGTATTGCATTGGGTTTCTCATTGGGAAATCTGGAGGCCAGCTCACCAGTCGTTAAAGCTGTTGTTGAAATTCTCAGGTTGGGCATCTTGAAAAGAGAGGCAAGGGGTAGGCCCTGGATCTCTAGCTTTCTCTTCTACTCCCATTTTATTGAATAGTTTTCTTCTCTTAAGGAGCAAAAGTGTCTAAAGAGAATTTTGCAACTGTTGTTTGAGGAGCCCTTGGAGCCCTTTGGAATGCCTGTGTTTTTATTAGAGCAGTAATAGCAGGTACTCCTTCGTCTCTGAGGAGATGCTGACACGCTTCATCAACTTTGGATTCACCATTGGGCCTTTTAACAGAGGTTACCTTTGGGGTGACTGTGAAGACTGTGAACACTTGAAGAATTGTTGTGAATGTGTGTTTCAGAAAATTGAAAAAGAATATAATGGCTTTTCTGCTCCAGTGTGAAGAGCAGAGGTAACTAGGCATGTACTCATCTATGAGGAATTAGTTGAGTATCTGCTGTTATGTGCCAGACACATTTCAGAAAAGAAGTCCAGAGGTGAAGTTTACATTCTAGTTTTTCTGTTTTCTCACAGAAGATAATATTTCATAGAAGAGGTGGATGGAGATCTCAGGGTGCTGAATTGAATAATGGGGGGAAATAAGCTGTAAACTGAGGAGGGTTGTGCTGTCCACTGGTGCTTAGGCAGTGTCACTGGACCACTGTTCTACGTCAGTAAGTTTCCTGTTCTTTGGCTGTTGCTGTCTCTCTTCCAGGCCTGTCAGTGATATCTGTCTGTCTTCTTCAGACAGGAACAGGGCTCCAGTCAAATCCGACTATGCTTACAAGTTCTGAGAGCCATTCAGAAACTGGCCCGTGAGTCATCCATCATGGCTCGAGAAACCTGGGAAGTCTTACTATTGTTTCTTCTGCAAATTAATGACATACTTCTGGCCCCACCAACTGTTCAAGGTTTGTTAATTTTACCCATATATTTCTGAGCTCCAGTATAGTTGACTTTTAAACTTAGTGAATGGTAGACTTTGGAAACTTCAAATTTGGTAAGAATGTTGACAAACCACAGTTAACAATTTTTAGGTTGGAAAGATACAACGTGGGTTGTGGGTGATGGCACCTTCCCTTAATCCCAGAGTTCAG
>JADRCD010232088.1:15426-44058 GCA_019843815.1 Montemys delectorum | reverse complement strand
GTCAGTGCCATTTTTCTGTCAATCCATCAGGGATTCCATGTTTTTCTAGGGGTAATCTCTGATATTCCTCTCCCACCATACACACATGGAGTAGGAGAGTTATGGGCTGTCTGCCTGCCTCTTGTTCCTGAAGCACTTTCTATTTAAAAGCTGGCAGTTCTTCCCTAAGATGGATCATTGAGTCCTGTTGCCCAACCGGGATAAGAGCTGTCTGTCTATTCACGCTCCCGCAAGCTTTCCTTGACCCCATACCTTGGACTTTGACCAAGCCTGTTCTTGCCTTTGGGTGACCTGATCTTGGTTGCTTCACTTGCAAAGAGCAAAGCTCACGACATCTGTACATGTCAGTGATATCATAAGCAGGGTAAGGTTTGGTGAGAGCATGGGGGCTCATAGGTAGGAGCTGCTGCCCTCCTAGAGAGTTAGTGGTCACCTCTCGTCCCGGGGCTGACTAGTCCCTGCTCTGCAGACCTTTTGCACAGTTGGAACTGAACACCTGTAGGGCATACAGACACAAACATGTAGAAGAACCCACGTTTTGTCTCCACTCTGTTGCTGTGATGAGACACTGACTGAAAGTGACGTCAGGAGGAAAGGGTTTGTTTGAAGGTAGTCAAGGCAGGAACTCCAGCGGGAACTTGAGATAGAAAGTATGGAGAAACTGCCTGCTTGCTTACTCTCAAGCACATGTTTAGCTAGCTTTTGAAAAATGCAGCCCAGAACCATCTGTGCAGAAAATGGTGCCACACTGAATGGCTTGGCCCTTCTAAGTCAACTAACAATTAAGACAATCCCCCAAAGATGTGCCCACAGACCACTCTGATCTGGCAATAACACACAACTGAGACTCCCTTCTCAGGGGAGTAGAGGTCCTATCAAGTTGTCAATTACAACTAACAGACTACAATGGTGCCTAGCCACCCCTAAGCCCCAGTTGAGATCTTCCTTGATGGCTTTCCCTAGAGCTGAAATTAATACCACCAGAGAGCATTCATCTTCTCAGGCCAAGGTGGCTACCTCTGAGGTAGGCTGTATAACTTCTCCATTGGCCCTGGATAGACCCTTGAGACTCAGCAGTAACTCTGAGAAAGATGGAGCAGGACTCAGCACAAACCCATATGGTGTAGGCTGCTTGTGCAAATCTTTATAGCATGTTGCTGTCCTAAATATTGTAGGTATTTGTAAGACAAGGGTGTTCATGTATGCATCTATGAATAGATACATCTATACATAGGATAACAAAATAATAAAAGATATTGTGCATAGGAATTCTTTGCATCCATTATGAGCTTATAGGACCAGGACCACACATATAGTGTGTTAGTGATAAGAACATCATTATGCAACACATGATTGTATTCTTCATATAAATTATTTAAGTATATATATATATATGTATATATGTAGAGAGATGATACATATATAAATTCTATACAATGCACACACACATATATATATATAAAAGAGTGAGGGCAGAGAGGGGGTACATTGTGTTATGTTCATTGGTATATGTAATTATGGATTCTAAGCATGCTACAATACCCCATCTGCAAGGCAGAAGCCAACCTGTAAATAATTCAATCTGAGGCCAAAGGGTTGGCATCCTATGAATGGGGAGATCCTGGGGGAGGGAGGAGCCAGTGGGATAGGGTAGATTCTGTAAATGTAACTTTTATTCGCATGAGGAATTTTTGTCTGTGATGCTTACTGCTTCAGCCAGATAACCCAGGCCTACTCCTGGCCTCTGTACAATCTCACCTAGGCCTAGAAGTTTTCAGTCTCTGGGATGTCCTGCTGAATAAGCTCACTCTTGTTTGTTTTTTTCTGGACTCTGACTAGCTGACTTAACTCAGCTGTTCTAACTCAAACTATTCTCCAGGCTGACTGGTTCAACCTCTCTCTCTCTCTCCCTCTCTCTCTCTCTCTCTCTCTCTCTCTCTCTCTCTCTCTCTCTCTCTCTCTCTCTCTCTCTCTCTCTCTCTCTCTCTCTCTCCAAGGCTTCCCCTTCCTCTTTCTTCTCCTGAGAGTTGGACATATCCTCTTCTATCACCTCTTTCTCTGATTCATCACACCGTCTGCCAACTCAATTAGATATCAGGTTCAAAAGCGGGTGCTTCTTTTTACAAACTAACTTTACCTTCATTGTTTGGAATTAAAAGTGTGTACTAAGGGTGTGTCCGTATTCCAATCAGAGGGATCAAAGGTGAGTATGAAGGGCCAAGCCACACCACAACTAGAAACATTTTTTTTCTAGTAAACAACACTAACTTGGGGTTCACAGTGTGATCAAATATCCTGCAACCAGAGTCCAAAAGTCAAGAACCTGCATTGTGATGTCTGTGGGCAGAAGATGGCTATTACAATCAGGAAATGAGATTGAGATTCCTTTATCTAATTGCTCTATATTACCTGTTCTCAACTTAGGGGTCTCCACACACAGGTTGATATGTGGGTTGCATATTAAATATCAGATATTTACATTATGATTCATAATGGTAGCAAAATTAGGGTTATGAAGTAGCGACAAAATAATTTTATGGTTGGGGGTCACCACAACATGAGGGACTGTATTAAAGAGTTGCAAGATTAGGAAGGTTGAGAACCACTGCTCTATATGTTTCTGCAGTGGGTTGGATGGCGCTGCCCCACCTTGTAGAGGGTGGGTCATCCTGACTGAGACTATTGATGCAAACACTAATGGCTTCTGGAAACACCATCCTAAAGATATCCAGAAGTCATGCCGTATCAGCTTCTTTCTGACCATCTCACAGCATCTTGTGCTTGACTCCTGACAAACCAACCCAGGAGGTGACTGTTCCTCTCTCTTGCTTGTAGATCACTTCCACTGAGCATGGTCTGAAAGTGGTGACTAAGCTGGTGGCCACCTACCCCCAGGGCTTCATGACATGGATGGGTCCTGTGCTGCCTATCATCACTCTGTGCCACCCCGACATCATTCGGTCTGTCCTCAGTGCCTCAGGTACTTAGGGGAAGCTGCTGGTGGTGTGGTTGTGGGAAGCTGAGGGCTTCAAGTCTCCATGCTCATGCTTCTGTGTGATTTCTGAAGTAGCCCAGTCCTTCTTTCTCTTGTCTTTCTCCACTTTTTGCTGAAGATGTCAGAAGGAAGCCCAGGCGGGGCTCAGCCCCGAGGACGCTAGAATCTTCAGGGCTCACTCTGGCCCTCTGCCTTAATAGTCCTTTTCCTGGAAAGCCTAGGAATCCCGGGGATTGCTTTCTACTCAACTCCATTCAGAGCTGAGAGGAAGGTGCCCTGTGCACTCATGGCATGGTGTGCACCACTGGGGGCGTCTGCTCCTGGCAGATGGAGACCTAGCAAGTGGTTATCTACATCTTTCACCCACATCAAAGAGGCTTCTCTTTTCTGACCCAAGTGGACATTGGACTAACCTGTTTGCCTGCTGCTGAGGTCTCTGTGCTGCCTCCAGCTGTGCAGGTGACCAGAGTGCAGGCAGACGGGTCTGTTGTAGTGATCCCCTTGCCTCTGCCTCACCTTCAGTATGCAGCTAGATTGATGTGGCCATCTCCTGATCACACCTGCTCTATTAGCTCTTTTTGTTGCTAGTACTAGCACAACTTCATTGGGCAAAGATTGATTTTTACTTGTGATTCAGGATTCATAGTGATAAAAGAGAGACAGACAGGTAAGTGGCTAGAAGAGGGCAGGAAAGGAAAAGGAGGGAAACTCAGTTCAAGATGTTTCAAAGGGATTACTCTAGTGACCTACTTCTTCTAGCCAAGCTCCACTTCCTAAGATTTCTAGAATCTTCCAAAATAAAGGCAGCATCTGACTACTAAATCTTTCAAAACTCAAGCTGGTTTGGGTTGTTTTGTATTCACACTATAACAACTGGTGCATGTTGTCCTAGGTGTGAACCAAGTTTAATCAAATGAATACGGCCCTATCTATCTACAGCTCACACGGAGCTGTGGACACTTGGAGCACATCTGTTTCTTGACTGAGCAGTTGTTTGAAATTATATATATTTTTTCTGATGAAAACACTTTGGCCATTTGAGAGTTTTCTGACATTTGTCACTTAGAGTCCCACTGAAATAGAAACATAGGTGAGATTTCTTGTTTGAGGGAGGTCTGATATCTAATTGGACCACATCAATGCCATATCAGTGAGATTATTGTGACTATTTTTAAATTGTATCCAGGACCTATTTGTGGGGCACATTGAGATATATCAGATCATCTATTTTCATTTTAAAGCAGATAGGGTCATTAAGTGTACATCATGTGCGTTTCAGCCATGTTAACCCATGTTACCCCCTGTATATCTAGGACATATATGTATATTAGGAGGTGTCAGAGCATGCTGGGATGGTTGGGTATGCTAGGCCTGTAGAATGTCATGCTACACTTGAAGGGCAGACACGGTAAACTATGTTGAAGCCAAGTGAAGGGATAGTGAGGTGAGTTGCTTCTATCTCACATAGTGTCCTGTTTCCTCATCATCATCCTCTTCCTCCTCCTCCTCCCCTCCTCCTCTTTCTCCTTCCCCGCATCTTATGTTCTCTAACTCTGTCATGCTGGATTTGGGGCAGACATGCATACACCCCACAGAGCCCTGCCCCCACACTCTCTGCAAGTTAATTTCCTAGCCTCTTCATGGTTCCTGATCGTGCTTGTTCATGTCAGCTTCAGTTGCCCTAAAGGAAGTAATCTTCTACAGTTTCCTGAAACCCTGGCTGGGTGAGTCCTACAGACAAAGGGCCCAGGAAATCCCCAGGGGTAGAGGGAAACGTGACACCAGGCTCACTGCCATGATGCCCTACCAGGGGATGGGCTCTTGCTGAGTGATGGTGACAAGTGGAGCCGCCACCGTCGCATGCTGACACCTGCCTTCCATTTCAACATCCTGAAACCCTATGTGAAGATTTTCAATGGCAGCATCAACATCATGCATGTGAGTCTCTGAAACCCAGGTTCTCAGCTGGCGTCTGAGGCAAAGGAAATTCAGATAGATCTGATCTGTTCTCTAAGGGGTTAGGATGGGTGTGTTAGAGTTTCCGTGGCTATGAAGTGACCAAGGCAACTTTTACAGGGGACAATATTTAATTGGGGCTGGCTTACAGTTTCAGAGGTTCAGTGTATTATCATCATGGCAGGAAGCAGGGCAGTGTGCAGGCAGACAAGTGCTGAAGAAGGAGCTGGGAGTTCTGCATGCATTTTGATCTGACAGCAGTCAGCAATGACTGCCTTATAGACAGCTAGAAGGAGGGTCTCAAAGCCCACCCCCACAGTGACACACTTCCTCTAACAAGGCCACACTTCCTAATAGGGGCACTCCCCAGGCGAAGCCTATTCAAACCACCACCATGGTTTTATTTCATTTTCCCTCTCCATTTTTTTATTCAAGGTAATACCAAAGAGCCATGTGAGTGCTCATACATGGTGAGTGCTTATCTAGAGTGAGGTCCTATTTTTCTCAGGTGGTTGCCCTGAAAGCTAAATGCAGATGTGATGACTACCTAGAAGCTGTCAAAAGTGAGCAAGGCACTTCCACACACACTGATTTTGAAACAGTGAGATCTGATGTTACTAACAGGGGTGTCGGTCAGGAGGCTGGCCCTTCTAGATGGAGTTGGGGTCACTCGTGGGCGACATACGATCAGCTGTCAGTCAGCTTGCTCCATATCAGCATAATTCCTTGATGCTTGGGATTTTACCAACTTCAAGCTAATCTAGCATAGTCTCAGCATCCTGGGCTTGTTCCTATGGCACAGAGATCCATAGGAAAGAAGCTGGAAGTCACCTGAAGCTTAGGTTTCATTGAAGTTATAGCCTCTCCCATTTTCCAGAGTATAGTAGTCAAAGTCATCAATCTAACACGAAAGCGAAGGGTGATAGAGTAGGCTCAGGTTCTGAGCTAGTCTAACTTACGTCTCAGCCATATATCCCTTGTTACTTGCTATTTCTCCTGGCCAAATGCTCATGGTCTCTCTCCTATCATGGAGGCTTCTTCCTCCCTTTGTCTCCTCTTTTTTCTTCCCCTGGTCTCTCCTGAGACCCCTCACTCATCCTCAAGTCCTGCCTTTTATTGATCAGTTAACTCAGAGAGCAAGGTTTGTACAACAAAAGCTGGCATACTTGAGAATTCAGTTGTCTTGGGGCAACGAGATCTTAGGGTACACAATTTAACATGTGAATCCATAGCAGCACCAGACCAACCCTAACACTTGTGGATTCTGCCAGACCATACAAGATTCTTTATTCAAATATGGAAGGTAGTCAGGTACTCGTAGAGCACTCCTGGCTTCCATCCTCTCTTGAAAGCACATAAATTCCATGGGGTATTACAAATGGCCTTCAGCGGATGCAACGTATGCCCTATATTGTGGAACTTAGTTTTAGGGACTCTGCTTTTATAACAAGCTGAAATAAGCCTGATATTTGCCCATAGAAGGCCATCACTGCATCTCTCACGGCTTTCTGATTTATCTGTGAAATAGTCCAGGTGAAGAACGCTGGGATAATTTTTTGCTTGGAACACTTAGAAAGAATGCTTAGAAAACAAAGGATATCTGCCATACCTGACATAGAGACAGCTTTAAGTCCAACTTATGACAGCCAAAATAAGGAATAATGTCATTTCCTGAATTCTTAACCATGTTGGGGGTACTGATGGTCAAGACCCAATTCCATAATTTATGCTGCAAATTTAATTTTAACTAGCCTGTGGTGTACAAGTTATTTTTTCCCTCACTAAGAATGAACCTCAGGTTCGGAGGCATAAAGGAGCTTGTCCCACTATGCCAGAGAGCAAGGGATATAGAAATAGTGGCACCTGGGCTCCATCAAGGTTGATCAGATGCAGGCAGGTCACCTTGTTGCTGAAGACATATCAAGAGAGGCCGAGGACAATGATGACGCCCAGAGCATGGTAGTCAGAGCTGAGGCCTAACCACACAGGGCTTCTGGTCTCCATTTTTGGGTCTTCTGTCTGACATGACAGTTTCACTCCCACTTGTGACTGGTCAACCCTGGGGTCGAGTGTTTGACTGGAAATAAGGGAGGCTGATTTTGGGTATCAGTTCTTGTGGTTGTGACTGGGAAAAATCTCAAGGAGTTATGATATCGCTTCTTCTTCTGTAAAGGCCAAGTGGCAGCACCTGGCCTCAGGTGGCAGCATCCGTCTGGACATGTTTAAGAACATCAGCCTGATGACCTTGGATAGTCTGCAGAAATGTGTCTTCAGTTTTGATAGCAACTGCCAAGAGTGAGTCCCTCCCTTTGGTCTGAGATCCTGGATTATGGATTTGGGAGCTAGTATAGTAGGGATGGGTAGCTAGTAGGAAAAAGGAGGCTTCTTGGAGGAGGTGATTTAGAGCAAGGGCCAGGGATGCAGGTAAGTAGATCATATTCATCTGGTATAGAGGGCATAGGGGAGACGCCTTAGACATGGGATTGCAGGCTGACACTGAATTAGATTCTTTTCTCACAGCTGCAACAAAATAATTGATAAAAGCAATTAAAGGGAGGGTTTATTTTAACTCACAGTTTGAGGAAAACGCCATCATGGAATGGAAGGAAAGGCCGCAAGTTGGCCTTGTAATGTCTACCAAGGGCGTTTGTGTTTATAGTCACTTCTGGTGCTGTCACAAAGTTTCTGAGTGTATTGAGTTAATAAAAAAAAAAATAGGGCTTTTTAGCTCTCAGTTTTGGAGTCTTTTGTTGATGGTTCTTTGATTCTATTATTTTGGTGGGGGCATGTGTTTAAGAAAATGTTTTCCTCATGTCAAAGAGAGAGTCAGGAAAGGGTCAGGGTCCTAATATTCTCTCAAAGGCACACTTATAATAGCCTAGCCACCCTTGATTAAGCCCTGTCTCTTGATGGTTTGGACACTTTCTAACAGCCCAAGAGATGGGCGTTTGGGAGACAGCTCCAAACCACAGTAAACGGACACAATCATATCAGCTCTGTAGATACTGTCTTATAGATGAAAGGTGGGGCTGTCACTAAATGCAGGGACCCTACAGAAAGACTGGATTCCTGGAAGAAAAGGAGTTCCTAGCTGAGTGGGGTGCCGGAAAGCAGGTGGGTGACAGCTAGACCTGGGGAAGGAAAGAAAAGAAAGGGGTGATGGCTATGCTGCTCTTGGATGCCTTGAGGTCCCAGGGCTCATGGGGATGGGCTCCAGAGAGACGAGTGAGACTTCACCACAATGGCACCACTAATGGCACTGTGGCCATCTGTTTCTGACTACTGGGTATCTTGTTGGGAAATAGTGAGCTCCAGTTGTGCTGAATTCTTGCTTCCCTTCATGCTGTACTCATGCAGGAAGCCCAGTGAGTATATTTCTGCCATCTTGGAGCTCAGTGCCTTAGTGGCCAAGCGATACCAACAGCTGCTTCTACACAAAGACTCACTCTATCAGCTCACCAGTGATGGGCGGCGCTTCCATAAGGCCTGCCACCTGGTGCACAGCTTCACAGATGCTGTTATCAGGGAGAGACGGCGAACTCTCCCCAGTAAGCATGAGGATGATGTCCTCGAGGCCAAGGTTAAGTCCAAAACTCTGGATTTCATTGATGTGCTGCTGCTGAGCAAGGTGGGTTCTCAGGAGGTGGAATGGTTCTGCTTAAACTTAATTGGTTGAGTGTGATAAGGGACACCTTTAGTCCCAGTATTCTACAAGCAGCAGTAGGAAGATCATGGTGAGTTTGAGGCCAGCCTGGTCTACATATTAAGCTCCAGGCTAGTCAAGGCAGTGAAATCGCATCTAAAAAATTTTTTTAATCAATTCATTAAATAGTTCTTTTTGTGTTTGCAAGGGAAATTTTTAAAGATAGAATCTCACTAAGCAATTCTGGCTGACCTCAATCTCATGTTCTTCCTGCTCTCACCTTGAACACTCTAGAATTACAGATGTGTGCCAGGTATAGTTAGCATTTTTGAGACTAGTCTCACTGTGTTGTCAGTGAATGGATCCTGCTGTCCCAACTTCCCAGTTCGAGGACTACATGGTTGTGCCACAAGCTCGGCTTTAATGACAATGTCAGATCAAAAGACGGTTCAGATTTGGGACTTGATGTAAAGGATACCTAAGGGCCATGGAGGTCATTTGAGGGAAGGAGGGACAGGCCAAAAAGAATAATTATAGAGATAACACTAGAATCCACTTAGCATACCCCTGCTAGTTCTGAAACTGAAGGACCTTAGCTTTTACTCTATTTATAAGTTAATATGTTGTTGAGAAATCATATCTGTATCTGTATGTATGCTTAGAACTGTGTGCCTGCAAGATCAGGGCAGCCCATCCATTATCCCCAACAATGATAGCAGCCAGACTAGAATTACTAGAATTGTAAGAATGGCTTCCTATTTCCAGCTCCTCCTTTCTCAGGTGATATGATGATTTTATCTGTGTGTCAGCAGGTCTTACACCACAGGAAAAGTATCAATACATTGTGAATCTCGCAAGTTTCACAGTAGAGCTGGCACATCTGTGCCTTCTTTGTTTCAGGGAGTACGAATAGATCAAACAGGAGGAAGAGGTAGAAAGCAGGAGGCAGAAGGGGAGAGGGATATGGAAATAAGGAGATGAGATGGGGGCGTAGGGAGGAAGTAACATTGGGAGAGGAAGAGAATAAGAGACAAGAGAGCTGAAGAGGAAATTTTTAAATTAATTTTCGAGTGTGCCAACTAATGCATTTCATTATGGCACATTCATGCACATATACCATTGTGTATTGAGAGAATTTTTTTAAAAGATTTATTTTATTTATTTTATGTGTATGAGTACACTGTAGCTGTACAGATGGCCATGAGCCATCATGTGTGTGGTTGCTGGGAAATTGAACTCAGGACCTCTGCCAGCTCCACTCGCTCCGGCCCAGCTAGCTATGACATAATTCACTGTAGCTGTCTTCAGATGCACCAGAAGAGGGCGTCAGATCTCATTATAGGTGGTTGTGAGCCACCATGTGGTGGCTGGGATCCGAACTCAGGATCTTCGGAAGAGCAGTCAGTGCTTTTACCCGCTGAGCCATCTTGCCAGCCCCAGAGAGAACTTTATTCTGGAATGTAAGCAAGTTTTCTTCAATCACAGGTGAATTCTACAGGTATGCAAGCCTAATAGACTCCAGAGGACATAAGATACATTTTCTGTGTGTAGCATCCATGAATCAAACAAGAGAACACAATAGGAATTGGGGTGCAGGATAAAACAGTCACGGAGGAAAACAAATGAAAATAGTTAAAAGTGAAAAAAGAAAGAGAAGAAGTTTAGTTCCTGGTCGTATGTAAGGTGATATCAACCGTGCTCGCACATTGTCATATTGTCAGCGTTTCTCCTGCCAGTCCAACCCTTTCTGTCCCAAAGTGTGCAACAAGGGAGTAGGTAGACACCATTCCTACCACACAGTTATGGAACAATAGTCAGAAAGTGTTCCACTCCTTCTTCCTAAGGAGGACATCCTTGTAATGAGAGTAATGTTTAAGCTCCAGTTTCAAAGGAATACAGCCACGAAATCATCCTATATGCAGGGTTACTTGCTACGAAATCATCCTATATGCAGGGTTACTTGCTCCTTTGTTTCCTAGAAGTGTCTCATCATACAGAAACCAGAAAATATTCAGAGGTCGCTAATTCCTTAAACAAGGAAAAACAAACAAACAAACAAACAAACAGGAGGCAGGACAGTCAAGAACTATATCTGGAGGTGGAGACCTCTGATGATGATCAAGAGAGATGCAGAGGCGCAGTGGGCTTGGAACCTAAGAGCTGTCTCAAGTTAGACATAGCCCCAGAATTGCTGGGATGTGGTGTCTTGTCTTGTCTCCAGGATGAAGATGGAAAGGAACTGTCGGATGAGGACATTAGAGCGGAGGCTGACACCTTCATGTTTGAGGGTGAGGCTCCCAGTGTGGGACTACAAAGCAAACAGGAAACCTTCATTCTGGGCCCATATTGAATGGCCCCCATCCATTCAACTATCATCCCACTATCATCCATTGCCCCCTTTTCCTGTCTTTCCTGGGCTTTTCCCTGCCTGGCTGCTACTCACTTTGTGGTGCTGAAGTAGTTCTGAGACCTAAGCCTACCTATCTGCCCTGCAGGCCACGATACCACAGCCAGTGGGCTCTCCTGGATCCTCTACAACCTGGCGAGGCATCCAGAATACCAGGAGCGCTGCCGGCAGGAGGTGCAAGAGCTCCTGAGGGATCGACAGTCTATAGAGATTGAGTGGTGAGCATAGGTCTCTGTGTCTTACCAGGCCCCTCTCTTGGCTCTGCTCCTCAGGTGGGGGGGGGGCTCTCTTTTTTATGACTCTTCCATTACTATTTGATGAGAATAGTATCTGCCTCATTAACAAGTGGAAATATTATGCTTCGGGACAGACTGACAATAAAATAGTGTGTGAGGGCAGATGCTGTCACTCTGCAGATGATATATATATATAATATATATTTCCCTCCTCTCCCTTGTCTCAGATAACATTTGTTGTCAATGTCTTCCCTCCCTGCCTGTTTGCTCTTTTCTTCCCTATTTCCCCCAGAATAGGAATTCATAAGTGAAACCTTGCGGTACAAGTAATCAGTCAGTGTGCTGTACAATCCATTGAATTGTCTACCCATCCATTCAGCTAATCCTCCCATAATGGATTCTCATAAAAATGTTATGAGGGTTCCATCCTGTGCTAAGGATGCAGCTGAGAGAAGTATTGTCAGGAGCTCCAAGATTGATGGGAGAACAGTCCTACATCAGGACACTCCCCAGGACACACTGGCAGATGTGAGGTTTAAAGTAAGAGGAGCAAGGCTGGAGCACAGGATATGTTTCAATTTAGGACCCTGAATGAGGACTGGAGACATGTGGTTGGGACTGAAGTACAGGTAAGAGGAGGTGGCAGAAAAGGATAGAGATAAGAAAGAGAGGAGTTTTGTGACTTTTCTTGGAGAAATGTGAACAAATGCCTACTTGCCCTAGTGGACTACAGTCCGAACAAATGATTCCATCAAACTCATTGACAAAACAATGAGTTTATTAAAGTTATTCACATTGTAATGGTGAAGGGCTGTTCATAGCTGTATCGCTGAAAATTTCACCCTAATACAGATAAGGGCTCAAAAAGCCACATTTTTGGAGCTCCTAGAGAATCTCTCTCTGTCCAGTCACTATTTTATTTAACCTTGAGGATGGGTCTTGTGGATATCATAGGTTTCAGGAATTTCCTAAGTCTTGTGAGTTGTTCACACCTTGATCCTTATAAGTTTTATGCACATCCTGAGTCTTTTGGAGCTCCCTCTGGGATGGAATGTTTTAGTTTGGATAAATATGTTACATAGAGAAGAGTTTTGAGAGGAGGAGGGGGAATAAGAAAGAGGAGAAATAGGAAAATGCTTTGGAGAAAAGGAGGAGAGTGTAGGAGAAAGGAGGAGTGATGGAGGATAGGGAGGAAGAAGAACAGGAGAAAAAGAAGTAGGATAATGAAAGGAACGAGGAGAATCGTAGGAGAAAATAGAAGACAGAGAGTTTGTATGAGAAGGAGTAGAGTGGGAAAAGAGAAAAATAAGACAGTGTGGAGGGAAGAGACAGAAGATAGAAGGATGGGAGGGGGGAAAGAAGGAAGATTCTCAAACACATTGGCAGTAGAGATAGATAGGTAAGGGTGATAAAGAAGGACAGACACTGTGTCTGTGGTGCTTCTTAATTCGTTTTGATTTTGTTCTTACCAAAGGAAGATTTCTTTAAGTAACTTTGAGTTCCTTTTTGTAACGAACATTTGGATGTGTATGCCTCAGAAAAAGCTCCTAAAGATACCTGTCTAAATTCTCTCCAGCACTGTTCTACTTCTCTTCTTTCCTTAGGAATGTTTTAGCACTGTGAGGAAAGGTTATGTGGCCAATACAGGGCCTGGTGATCTGTTTTGCTCCTGGACAACTGTGTGGTGTGTTCTTTAGGGATGACCTGGCCCAGCTGCCCTTCCTGACCATGTGCATCAAGGAGAGTCTGCGGCTGCATCCCCCAGTCACGGTCATTTCCCGTCGTTGTACCCAAGATGTCATGCTCCCAGATGGCCGGGTCATCCCTAAAGGTGCCCACGGGACAGGGAAGGAAGGTCCTGGGCACACAGCAAGGTTTATTCTGCAGCAGGCTTAACCTTCTGGCCCCACTTCACACAGGTGTCATCTGCATCATCAATATTTTCGCAACCCATCACAACCCAACTGTGTGGCCTGACCCTGAGGTGCTGTAGCTCCCTTCTCCCATTCTTTTTCATCACAATGATCCTAGAGGAGGGAGCAGTTTTGGGCTGGGGTAATCAGAACTTACTGTCCTTAGCACATACAGCATTCTGTCTCTAGCTGATGCCACTCACTGTCTCTTTCAGGTCTATGACCCCTACCGCTTTGACCCAGAGAATATCAAGGACAGGTCACCTCTGGCTTTTGTTCCCTTCTCCGCTGGGCCCAGGTAGTGCCAGGGAGCTTGAGATGGTGGGGCAAAGGTCTAGGCAAGATGGAAAGGATGGAAAGTTGGGACAGTAAGGATCCAGATCTCGTTCCTGCATCTTGACAGGTTAAGTAAAGAGGTACAGAGCAAGGCTTGGGGAAGTCCAAGTACCACAACCCTGAGCTCAGATGCTCATGTGGATTGGGCTCTGAGGTCTGACTGAGGTTTCAGTCAGACCCAGCGGACCCAGAATGTGACGCAGGCGAGGGGTCCGAAATAAGTTAGTTCTCCCTGGGTGCCCTCCAGCTGGCTGGCCAGTGGGAGAAGATACCTAGGCCAGATTGAAATCACTGAAGTGTAGGTGGGTCCTTTATCTGTATGGGATTCAGATCACAGTCAGAGTCCCTACTCTGTCCTCCCACAGGAACTGCATAGGACAGACTTTCGCTATGAACGAGATGAAGGTGGCGTTGGCGCTGACGCTGCTGCGCTTCCGCATCCTGCCAGATGACCAGGAGCCTCACCGGAAACCGGAGCTGATCCTGCGCGCAGAGGGCGGGCTGTGGCTGCGGGTGGAGCCGCTGAGCCCACAGTGACTCCCTGCACCTGGACGGGTCCCATCTACCCACATACCTCTGCAGATGTCACCTGTGCCAGAGGATCGCCGAATACCAGTAGGGAGCGCTGGAGGACAACAGGAAACCAGCAGTTGTAGTGCGGGAGATGGGGTTGGTGTCCCTTGGCCCAGATCCCTGACTTCTTCTGCCAGGTTCAGAGGCCGCTACATGGTCCTTTAGCCTAGTTGGACTTACTCTCTTGGGCAATAGAGAGCTCAGGGGAAGTGTCTAGGCAGGATAGAGGCCGGGCTTGAGCTCAGAGAACCTTTTACATTTCCGTTGCCTTGGCCTTCATTTTAATCTCAAAATTCTTATTCTGGGGTTCTTCAGTGTTTCTGTGAAAACTAAAATTTTAGGTTTATTAAGCCTAACAAGTCTTCCGTTTGTTGCTGGGTTTTATTTTGTTTGTTTGGTTTGGTTTGGTTTTTAATAGGAGTCTCACTACCCTGCCCTGGGTGCTCTCAAATTCCTATTCTTCCTCCCCCCACCCCAATTGTTAATGCCTCATTTTATTTTATTTTATTTTTTCTATCATTCCTTTGTTTTTTTTCTTTTATAATTTTTTTTCATACGCTGTATTCTGATTGTGGTTTCCCTTACCCAATTCCTTCCCACCTTTCCTCCTGCCATCCAGATCCAAGCCCTCTCTATCTCTCTTTAGAAAACAAAGAGGTATATAATAGTACAACACAACACAACACAAAAACAAACAAATCAGAATAGGGCAAAACAACCAAGTAAGAAAAAGAGCCAAGGAAATAGCACAAGAAACACACACACACACACACACACACACACACACACACACACACACACTGGAATGCCATAAAAAAAATGAAACTGGAAGCCATAATATATGTACTAATTGCCTGTAAGGAAAGAAAAACTGTCCTGACTAAACATTATGAGACAAAGAGCCTTCAAAGATGCTGTAGAGTTCCTTTTATGTTGGAAAAAGTATGAGGCAGAGAATAAGCCAAAGATTCTACTGAGTTCCTTTGATGTTGGCTATCTATTGCTGGGCCTGAGGCCTGCTCATAAGAGAGGTTTGTTGCTCCAGTGAGTCTAAACTTGTAGTCTTAAAGGGACCTCTGTCCCAGCGTTCCAAAAAGCTGAGATTAAAGCCTGTGGTGCACTATATTGGGCTAGCCTTCACTGTTATGCATCACTGAGGACATGGGAGTTGAGAGTGATGGGGGATTGTTTGAGAACTGAACAATCATTTACTCCCCCGGGGTAGGGAAACAAGGACAGACCAAAGGCTCTGCCGAAGCGTGGCATAGAAAACTAGTAAGATTGTTGACCCTACTTACAAGGTAGAGAGAAGGGGCTACTTGCAGAAGCATCGAGGACAAAGGCAGCTCTTTCACAGAAAAACCCACCCTGCTTCTGACTCCTCGTGAGAGCGGCATTCTTGGTGTTCCTTACAAAGTCTTTTTTTTTTCCTCTCTAGCATTCCTTACTACTTATATAACATTGTGAATCTTGCAACTTTCAGGGGTTCCCTGACATTTGTGAGGTGTTTGTTGCGGTCTGAAGTCTCCACTCAAACCAAACAAATACTGATCTCAGTTAAGCAAAAATAGATTATTGAACATACACCTTAATACTGGATTCCAGGACCACAAAAAATGACTTGAGACCCCAACTGCAGTCCTAGTCTGCTCTCAGGTAGGCTTTTTATAGAAAAATCCAGTTCCAAAAGTTTAAAGTGCAAGGAGGGGAGCAGTTGGCTTACTAGGCAAAGTATTATCAGCTTACCTTTAAGCTGATTGGTCCTGAGTAACGTAAGATGGGTGGTGAACAGGGGAATTTGAGAACATTGAGATAACAGAGCATGAATACTGTAATCATAACTCTTTGCTTATTTTTTTTAATCTATTTATTTTATTTATATGAGTACACTGTAGCTGTCTTCAGACTCACCAGAAGAGGGCGTCAATCTCATTACAGATGGTTGTGAGCCACCATGTGGTTGCTGGGAATTGAACTCAGGACCTCTGGAAGAGCAGTTGGTGCTCTTAACCACTGAGCCATCTCTCCAGCCCAACTCTTTGCTTATTAGTAGTATTCTTCAGTGTCAACTACAAAAAGCATGGTGAGTTCATACGTGTAGGAAGGCTGCCCAGTGGTCAGCTCTGACTCAAGATCTTTTAGACATTAACTGCTCATATTGATCTTTGATTTGGTGGGTCCTACATGAAGCTTTATGGAATTCTTAAGATTAACAAACCTCATACAGAACATACAGAACAAAACAGGGTATGTGGTCAGCATGTCCTTAAGCCAAGTCATTTCTCTGTCAGTGACTGGCAAGCATGCTACAGCAACAATATGAAATAGCTGGCAGGCATGGAGTAAAGTGGCTGCAGCTATTCTGGGTGGGTGGGGACCAGACTGTAACTGTGTTTACTTTCTGAGCCTTTTGAGTTTTGTTTACTTCTTAAGTCTTAAAGCCTCTCTCTAGACTCAAATGTTTTGGTTTGAAGAAAACTGCTATACTACCAAGGCCCAGCCTTGGCTCTGTCAAGGTGCCCTGAGAATGGGTGTCTGGGAGCAGTGAAAAAAACAACTTGAAGTCAAATCAAGGGTTACAAGCCGATAGCCTATGTTCTGCGCAAGACAGCTTTCCAGATACCTCTCTCTGTGTGTTCTACTTCAGAAAGCTTTCTCTTGCTATTGTGAAAACTCTCTGGATAGCTCACCTCTTGCAGATCAAAAGCCAGGTCTTTTATTTACATATCAATTCAGTCATTTTGATTATTCCATGAATCAGCATCCCATGACCCTAGCCCCTTGATTCTTAGGAGACAGCAAGCACATTTTTTTTTTTAATTGCAAAAGAATTTGGAGATCTGCCTGCCTTTGTTAAGCACAGACAATAAGATATCTGTGTGGGATCCTGCCCTGATATTACTGTTCCTACCAAGCCTGGACCTTGACTTAAACTCCTTCTGTCCCAGGCTGACTTTGAACTCTGGAATCTGCCTCACAAGCTGACTCATAATGTAGCTGCCTTTGTTCTTTTAGATCTATGAAGCTCTTTATACAATTCATATTGCATCCTTATATTTTTGCATAGTTGGAATATATATACACATATATGTATACATATACTTATATACATACATATACATATATACATAAATACACACACATATATGTGTGTGTATGTGTATATATATGAATCATGTTTTCAGAGTTCTTTCCCACAGCCTTAAGGTCTGTACTGAAGGTCTCAGCATTTACCATTTTTCTGAGTCATAGACACACCCTTGCCTCCTGGACTTGTGCTGCTTCTAATTATCATAGAGTCATTAACCTTGACAGGGAGAATATTTCCCAAAGGAGGAATGTGAAGTTAAAAGTATGTGTGTGTGTGTATATATATATATATATATATATATATATATATATATATATATTATACAAACAAGCCTTATGCCCAATAGCAAGTATTGACACTCATGGAGGCCTGTAACCTGATGGCTCTGTTGAAGGGACAGGAACCATGCCACGCCATTCCTGCCATGGCCAAGCCAGACTCAGCATTATACAACAGTAGTACATGTCATGGGACGCACTCTTCAGAACTATGATTAGAGGGGAACTGGACTTCCCCTCTGTGCTATAGGAGTTCAAGTCTTCCAGCTGATTACATATTGGTGGATAACTGGGATTATTGTCATCTATAATAATAAAGTGGTTAAGCATGGTGACTGTTGAGGGGGTTCCCAGAGGTATCTAGTCAGGGAAGTGAACACATGAAGAGATGAGAATGAAACTTGGTTCATACTGATGTCATCAACCTGCATCATACTTGGGGAGTCGGATGTCAGGTGGTTCATTGTCAGCATATTTAAAACACAGTACATCACTTCTCGGCCTTTTGGCTAAGATCAAGTGTAGTAAAACAGTACAATGTGGGGAACAAGTTTCCAGGCAACACTCATTTCTATTCCAGCTGTACAACAAACCTTAATGTGTGACTACTTAAAAACTCCTTTACAAAGTACATGTGACCATGAGGGTGGATTCTATAGTTGAAGGGCCTAGAATACAGTGTGGTCTCTGACAGATAGCATAGAGGACAGCAGGCTATAAACTACGTGTGATATTTTTCCTAAAGATGAGTTTATCTGAGCTAAGCATTCTGGGTAATTTAGGTGAGGTCTGCCTCTATAGCAAAAGGTGGGTGAGCTCTGCCTACACAGCAAAAAGGTCACCGGGCTGTTAACGATATTTATTCTCCAATTTCTGGGCGGAAAACTGGTACTTTATCTCCTCCATTGAGGAGAGGCCCCTGTATGTGTAACATTCATGGTTTCCAAGTGGTCTGTGGGTGCAAAGACTTTTGTGCCTTCAACAAAACTGCCATTGCAGAGCACCCAGGTTTGGTTTTCAGCACTCACTTGGCAGCTCATCACTCTCTATAATTCCAGTTCCAGGGGATCTGATTCTCCCTTCTGGATTCTGAAGACACTGCATGCATGTGACGCACATGCCTTCTATAACCCAGTCTAGTCTCCAAGCAGGATTTCATATATCTTAGTGGAATCCAAGTGACTCATGGAGAAATATATACTAGGCACTGACCAAATCCTGTAATAATGATCCTAATTTCCACTTACCTCCCCCCACCACACACACACACAGCTAAGCACTATATCATGCTCTTGTCCTTCCTCTGAATCTAGTGGGCAATTGCTATTGTAGCCCCTGAAATTCAGTTGTCATAGTTTCCTGAAGGGACCACCTGTCTTGAAACTGTCGTGAATTGGGATTGATGACAGAGGCGAAGAGAGCATAGGACTCAGAGGTAAGGATATAACAACTAGTTTATTTATAAACAGCAATGAAGTAAATGGCGAAATTGGATCGTACTCGTGTACACACACACACACACACACACACGCACGCACGCACGCACGCACGCACGCACGCACGCATGCACGCGTGCATACTTCACTAACCTCCAATCTGGCCCCATGTCTTTATCCTGGCAGCGCCTCAAGCAAGTTTTGATATGTCTCGGTGCCAGCTTATCTTGTTTGGTGGGTGGACTCTCAGCATCTCAGTAGGGCTCCAGGAGCAAGTGACTCCTGCCTCTGTCTCCCAAGTGCTGGGATTAAAGGCATGCTCCACCACTGCCTGGCCAGACTAAGGGTTTTTAAAACTATTTTTTGCCAATCATAATGAAGGCATTCACACATTACTTCACCAGGCTTCAACTTTATCACACTCACTCACACACTCTAGGCTTGGTTTTCATGGTATCGTTTCTTTGTCTTGTTCGTTACACCACCTTACTTCCCAGTCCTTACCTACAGCTCCTCATATTCCCTAACTGAATCAGTGATCTCCCCACCCAGTGAAATCTCAGACTCTTCATAATGACTCCAAGCAATGCTACCATTTTTGGTACCGCGTATTTCCTTACCTGCTACTTTCTAAGTCCTGCTCACTTCTTCATCTCATCTGCTTCAAGATAACTCATGTTGGGGGTCATTGTTTTTCCTCACAGGCTTCTCTGTTAGCTGTTGTTATGTTGTCTTGTTAATTCCGCTCCGCCCTCCCCCCGAAAAAATGCAAGGAGAAAGACCATTGACTCAAATCATCATAGCTAAATTAATCAAAGCAAGCTTCTTTAATTCATGTATACAAGCTAATCACCCCCTGTGGTGGGGTTCAAGATGTCAGAATTTGATGTGGACAAGATAAGAGTTTTAAATCTCAGGGGTAGGGAGTTTCCAAATGGGAGATTTGGCAGACAAATAGATGGAATTACAGAAGCAGAATTTAAGCATAACAAGTTAGTCATGATGGCCTCCTGAAACAAAAACATGATTGCAAGATGGTCATAAGGTAATCATAACAACAGTTGGTCATAAGCACAGGTGACCATAATAACTGTGTGAAACAAAAACATGACTGCCATTCCTGGAGCAGGCAGTTCAGAACCATTAAGATTATAGATGGGACAGAAGCAGGAATGGTCCTCATTTGTTTCTACTGTAAGATGGCTTTCAAACCCAATACGAAAGCAGGCTGGTCCATCAGTCTTCCTAAAATATGTGTCCTTAATTAAAGGATTGCAGTGTAGCTGTTACATTTTTGGGAGTTTTGTCTTCAAACTAGATTGCCTTGTCTTATCACTGATCAATAACCTCACTTCAGTACTGGATCGCTACTGGGTGCTTGTGATTGTGTTTCCTTTGGTTTTCTTTTGCTCATGCTTTCCTCACTGTTCCCATCAGCTGGAGATGACAGAGAGCACAAGACATGTCTAAGAGATACACATTTCAGTAGAGTATATGACATTTTTTTTTCTAGAAGACCATATCTCAAAGGGTAATAGGCAGATCATCCTTTGGGATCTTCACAGTGAGAATGTCATGTTTGTTTTATTTGTTTGTTTTGAGTAATGACTCATCAAGTTATATTAGGATTGCTCTGGTGAGCGTGGGTATGGAGTTATTTATTGGAGTATGGGTAACTTATCATTGGCTACACTACTGGAAAAAAAAATTACTCCCCCAACCCTTCTTCTCTGGTCTTGCACGCTGTGTATTGCAGTCTTTCATATAGGAGTCATAGCTGTCCTAAAGCCATAATGTGATTATTTTAGGAATGTCTGGCTACTTATCTGTGTTTAAGAACCTGGAGATAATTCAGGGTGTAGCTCAGTAGTACAGTGTTGCCAAAATGTTGTGTCCTGAGTTCCAAACCTGATGCCACAAAGTAAAAGGAAAACATAAAGAGAAACACTTCTTTCTCAGCCAGGTCTCTGTTTAAATACAAGAGTCCCCAACAGAATCCAGCTGAAGCAATGCCATGGCTTTCACGTGTAAGGGTGTTACAATGTTTTGTAAGAACCTGACATCTCCAGCCCTGCTCAGAAGTTCTCTGTACTTATCAGTCAAAGCCCCTGGGCTTCTCTCCTGGAGGACACATGAGAGATGAACAAAGTTCAATTGCTTTTACTGGCATTAAAAAGCCAAATGGGACATCTTTCTGAAAATTGCCAAACTTCCCTGCCATAACCGTCCCCAGGAAACCAATTCCAAGTTTTGCCAAGACTCACAGCAGGAAACTCTTTAGTGACTCTTGGGGCCTCATTAAAAGTTGACAGGCAATTCCAGTCTCCACTTCATTTGCACAAATTACAGAGCCTCTGAGGACCAGCCCCAGAGATGCAGGCATCTGAGGCTGATGCATACACAGCTGCAGGCTGAGATGGAGAAATCACAGCTACTCACTTTGAAGCAATGCTCTCTAGGTGTTTTTTTTTTTTTTCCGGCTTAGGTTTAAGCCTGAACTTTAGTGTCTGCCTAGGAAGCAAGACCTACAGTGAAGGATTGGAGATGGCCCTCTGTTTCCCCAACACACAGAAGTCCCAGAGACCCAAGCAGCTTAAGTGTTCCAGAAAGCACTGTGACATTCTGCCATGCACTGCGAGGACTCCATGGGCCTCCCATGCTTCTGGTACTCAAGGATGTTGAGCAGGACACTTCTTCCTCCACTGTGATGCTCAACACCTTGTCATGCAAATGACTCATTCAACACTGTCCTTTTTACCTGACTAAAGCCACAGCCCTAAGAGGACAGGAACACAGGGTCTTCTTCAAAGATCTGTTCTTCCTGCCTCAATAGATACTGTGCTCAGTAACTATGCGGGGGCGGGGTTGGGGGAACAAGCAAGAGGCTGAGAGTCCACAGCCCCACTAGAAGAGTGATTGTCCCCAGCATGGGAAACAGCACAAAACAAAACATTACAAAGCAAAACAAAAAACTCCACAAATGGGTGGTCCAAACGGTTCAGGAGGTTCATTGGGAGCATTTGCTGCCTAACGGCATAGGTTCTGTGACCTGAGTTCAGTCCCAGGTAAGCAGATGGTGGAAGGGGGACCCAAGCCTTATAAGTTATCCTCTGGCCTCCACACACGTGCTGTGGCATGGACACCCACTTACCTATACATACACTCACACATACAATAAATAAATGATTAAATAAGGAAATTAATATGATGCAATTTGAAAAAGAAAGGAAAGAAAAATATCAGACAGGGCCTAGAGAGATGGCTCCGTAGACGGGAGCACATACTCCTCTTGAGGAAGACCCAAGTTGGGTTCTTAGAACCCACATAGAGCAGCTCACAACTACCTGTAACTCCATTTCCAGATGGACCCAAGGACTCTGATTCCCACAGATGTTGGTACACACATGCACATACATGCCCCCCAGACAAGGACACATATAAACGTATAACTAAAATTAAGCATAGATTCTTGTTTGTTTTTTTTTTTAACCCTGTCTCGAAAAACCAAAAAAAAAAAAAAAGTTGCCTTGCTCATGGTATCTGTTCACAGCAGTAAAACAATACCCTAAACAAAACCATCAACATACAACAAAAATCTATGCAAAGTTCACCTATGTCCCTCGCTACACACATGCATGCATTACACATCTATGGGTCCATGTGTGAACAGGTAATTTAATATTAGGTATGCATATGTATGTAAACATACAGGTACTTACCCACCAGTTATTCACCAGTTGCATTCAATGGCATTCTGTGAGCACATATTATAGTGTTACTGGGGTTTTTCTAGGTAGTATAGATGCATCATTAAGCAAAGAGTTAAAAGTCTCTGATTTTGTGGATCCCACATCATAGTAAGTGATAACACGATACAATTAAAAAACATACACACATAATTGGTTAGATAGTGATATGTTTATTACAAAGTACAGACAGGAAAATGGACGATAACATGGTACATAAATAACTGACATTTCCAGTAAGATTGGCCAGGGAAGGTCCAATTAAATAGGTCTTTAGAAAATATTATTATTACAGGGGTAGAAATGTAAGGCATACAGTTGATTGTGTGAAGAGATGGCAAGGTGAGTCACCCTGGGGCAGGACAATGCTTAGCATATTAAAGCAAAGTGAGGAAGCCAATGTATCTGGCCGGCAGCTATCTGAAGGGAAAGAATGGCGTTGGAGAACAGTGTGTGGGTCTTGGTCTTTTTGTTGCTATTAAACACTTTAGCTCCAAGGTGGAAAACCATGGTAGGATCAATGGTAGGATAGATCATGGTAGAGAGGTAGCAGAAGAATGGCCTAATCTTATTTAGGTTTTTAAAATATTGCTTCAGAGCTAGGGAAACAGCTCAGTTGTCAAAGTGCATGTCACATAAGCACAAGGAACTGAGTTACATCTCTAGAACACATTTAAAATGCTGGACATGGTGCTATGAACTTGCAGTAAATCCCAGCATTGGGAGGCAGAGACAGGCAGACCCCTGGGGCTCACTAGCAGTAAGTCTAACACAGTTGGTAAGTTCCAGACCAGTGAGTGAACTCATCTAAGGAAAAATATATGCCACCATAGGAACAATGCCTAGGTTTGTCCTATGGAGTCCATATGTATGCATACATACAGGCATGTGTACCCCCCCCACAGTATGAATCCACACACACATACACCCCCCACGTGTACTTACATAGACATGCACTACATATACATGTGAACACATACATATACACAAAGATTATTCTCCACAGTTTTTGAAAAAAGAACAAATTAAGTTGGGTAAAAGGAAGGGCGATGGAGGGATTGTGGTATGGTTTGAAACTGGATATAATTTGACAGTATTACCAATAGGATTTGCTAAGAAATTGGATTACGATTCCGAGAGAAGGAGAAGAGTTCCAGTGAGCCTAGGAGAGTTGGTTTATGTGATGGAAGTGTGGTGCTTCTTTCCCAGAGTTACAGGGTTGAGGGGCAGTATTCAGATCATGGCTCAGAACTTTCAAATACATGTGTGCTGCTTATAGGAAAGAACACACCTAGGTAGGATGCATCATCAGGTAACAGGAAGCCCGAGACAGAAATTACCTTTCCAAAGCCCCATTCCGAAGACTAGCTAGTGAGCTTACAGTGGATTCTGTCTCTAAGAATGCTGTATAAAGTAAACATGCAAAGAGGCAATTGTCTCTGTCTTATTTATTTTTTTGTAGATCTCTGCCAGATGTCCCATGTGTCCCAGATGTCCACTTCAACTTATTAATCATCCGATTTTTATGGACAGGTGATGCTTCTGTACAGTATCCAAGAGGTCATCTATCCCTACATGTAAGCGAACAGTTCAACTCATTTACCCACACTGATGCATCTGAGTAACTAACATTTAGATTTAAAAAAAAAAAAAAGCAAAGTGGAGGAGGAAGAATCCATTTCCTTTCTTTATTTCTTGCTTTCTTGCTTTCTTGCTTTTGTTTTTTTGTTTGTTTTGGTTTTTTTTTGTTTTGTTTTGAGACAGGGTTTCTCTGTGTAGCCCTGGCTGTCCTGGAACTCACTCTGTAGACCAGGCTCTGGCCTCGAACTCAGAAATCCGCCTGCCTCTGCCTCCCAAGTGCTGGGATTAAAGGCGTGTGTCACTACCACCCAGCTGAGTCCATTTTCTTTAAGGGTATGGCCCTTCTTGGGTTGAACACACATCAGTGGAGGGCCTCACACTTTTGTGTTTATGTACAGCAAAAATGGGACTCAGTAAGTAACAAAAATAAAGAAGATATGAAGTTCTTCAGGGGTGGAGAGTGGAAGGCAGATCTGGAGGAGGGAGGTAAATATTTCAAATTCATGTATGTATGAAGTTATTAAAGAATTAACAAAAATTATGTTGAAAAATACAAAATGATCAGTGCCAAATAAATAGAGGATAGTTGCTTCCTTAAGTCCCTGTTTTAGAGGTATCAATTAGCTTCGAATAGGACGTAGGGGATTTCCTGATGTTTACCAACGAAAGACTATAGCACCTTTTCTATGACTTACTTTCTATGTGAGGGCCTTCCTTATGATTGTATCAACCAGTAGTTCATTTTTTATTATTGCACAGTACTCTGGCTATGTGAGTTTCTCACACTTCATTCATTGAGTAAAAGCCCGTTTGGGGCCACCAGAAATATATCCTATGTGTATTCTAGCACATTGCTGTGGTATAAGGAAGTATCTATTCTAATACATTACTGTAGTATAAGGAAGTAGGGTCACTTGGAAGTGATGTGGTTTATTTGAAAATGATCTTTTTTTTTTTTTTTTTTTTTGCTGTTAGATATTCTTTTTTTTTTTTTTAGATAATTTCTTTATTTACATGTAAATTTTCCCTTTCCCAGGTTCCCCTCCAAAAAACAAACAAACAAAACAAACAAACAAAAACAACAAGAACAAACTTCTTTTGCTTCCCCCCTCCCCATGCCTGCCACCCCACCCTCTCCCACTTATTGGCCCTGGCATTCCCCTACACTGGGGCACAGAACCTTCACAGGGCCTAGGTCCTTTCCTCCTACTGATGATCAAATTTGCAATCCTCTACTATACACATGCTGCCAGAACATTCAGTCCCACCCTGTATAGTCCTTGATTGGTGGTTGGGTCCCTGGGAGCTCTGAGGGTACTAGTTAGTAATTGTTGTTCATCCTAAGGGGCTGCAAACCCTTCAGCTCCATAGAACCTTTCTCTAACTCCTTCACTGGGGACAGTGTACTCAGTTCAATGAATGGCTGTGAGCCTCTACATCTGTATTAGTCAAGTATTGTAAGAGCCTCTCAGGAGACAGCTATATACTTGTCCTTCCTTCAGTCTCTGCTCCATAGTTAATCTCTGCCACTCTTTCTGTGTGTGTTTGGTTCCCCTTTTTAAGAAGGAATGAAATGTCCACATTTTGGTCTTCCTTCTTTTTAAGTTTCTAGATTCTTGTTTTTAAAAGCAGTGTAAGAAAAAAAAAGCAATGTAAGACTCAAAGTGAGCTTTAGCTACCACCAGGCCCCTAAATGAGCCTGGAGAACAGAGTTCGATGCAAAAGTTTGTTGTTCTAGCACACTGGGGCTGTCCTGAATCCAGAGGAGAAGCGACCTCTTTTCTTTCTTTCATAAGCCTTTTATGCAACTTTTGAGAGCAGATTATAGCAACAGCAACTAGACACATAATGAATGATTGGTGGTTCCGGTGACCTTTACATTAATTGACTGGTCAGGGAGGGGACTCAAGGACCTTTCCTAAGGCCCGGTGGGAAGTTCCAAGTCGGGGCTCTCTCATTAGCAATCAAGTTACTCTCTTGTTCAGTCTGTGTGGCCGGACACTGGATTTTAACCATCCTTATCTTTAAATTTCCTGAGATGCATATTTCCGGTGTGGGTGGCATCTTCTGAGCTCTCCTGTCCTGTGCATCATCCTGTCATCATCCGCAGTGCTAGCTTACATGTGGCAATGGCCTAGGTCATCATCTGCTGTCCTTGCCTGCTACTGCCAGGTGCGGGCTGCATAGAAAAGGATTACTCGCCACCCCCGATTTTCTCTCTCTGTTCCCACATGTTCCTGGCCAGTCTCTCCCTATTTCTGTCCTTCTCTGTGTATGGCTGGAACCCCTGCTCATCTGCACAAGCCGGGCAACCTTGTCTGCCCTCCTCCCCTTAACCCTGCCCACACAGAGGAAACTCCCCCATCTGCCTGGAGAAAACTCTAGGCTAACATGTCATCCTTCCTCGTCTCCCTATTTCCAACAACCCACACAAGAGTGCTTGCCCAGAGTGTCTGAGTTTTTGACCATGTATGGACACTATCCCAGCTCCTTGCCTAAACTCTATAAAAGTCCTTTGCTTTAGCCTGGATGTATGTCTTCACTGACCTCCATTTATGAGATCAGTGAAGGAGGACACAAAACTGCCTCCTAACAAACTGCCTGTATTTACTTTTAATCTGGTCTAATTTGGCCAATATCTGTGTCACCGAGGGAGAGAAAATGCCTGTCATTCTGTCTGCCCCTTCCCTGCCCACAAGACTCTGCTCCCACTTATCTGGCTATGTTTACTGATCTGCCTCTACCCCTTCTCCAGGCCCTCATCCCCTATCTTTCCCTGAAAAATAAACCCCCTTATAGAAGATCTGTTGCATGATGTTATTTCTCAGGGGGACGTGTGGCATGGGCCCACCTGGTACCCTTCATTGAGTTCTAGTTCCGAACACTCAGTATCCCACAGTTGAGTATGGCTTGGGATGCTGGGATGATGGGGAAAGTCCTTCCTATGATGGGGAAGCCTTGTCCGTCTTCTTAAGCATCTTGAGCCACTGTCATTCTGTGTATTCTGACCTAGTGACCTTTTCTCTTTCTTTGGAATGAGAAATTACATTCGAACCTCAGGTCTTTTTGTTTATGCTAGTTAGTCTCTCTGATATATGGAGTGCATTCTTAGCTTTTCCCTGCCTATATTAATTATTTCCTTCATTACTGGCACAAAATATCCAAACAAAGCACTCTAAGGAAGAAAAGGATGATTCTGGACCCCATTTTGAAGGGCATCGTTCTCTCATATCTGGGAAGGCATGATGACTGGAGCTTGAGAAGGCTGGTCACAAAGCATTCAACGTCAGGAACTATGAGCAGCTGGGCTAGCTCTAGTCTAGGACCCCAGCCCATGGAGTGGCAGCACCCACATCCACAGTGGCCCTTCCCAGTTCAGTTAATCTAATCAAGAGACCCTATCCCAGAAATGTCCAAGTACCTGTTCTCCAGTGATTCAAACCTAACCAATTCAATAAGATTAATCACACAGCCTCTGGAACAGGATACCTCAGCTGAAATGCCATCTCCTCCACGAAATCTTCTCCTATTTATTCTGCCCTCGTCTTTGAGAATGAAGTTTCTGGGCTAGTTTTCCCCCTCTGACCGCCCCCTCACTAATTGAGTCCACTAGCTTAGTCTGCAGGAGCCTTCAGTCATTTTATCAGCTTGACCTTGTGTGGGTAACCATAAGAGCAATGAGTTCATGAGAGTGGTAGCCGGGTCACATCCAGAAGTCAGCACTTTGGTGTGATCCTCCCCCTCATCAGCTCTTACTTTCTTTCTCCTTCCCCTTCTGTGTTGTTTCCTGAGCCTTGGTGTGTTGATTGATACAGCAGCTCCCCTTAGGGATGAACACCCAACAGTCACTTTTTCTTAATACCATGACTAGTTACGAGTCTGCATTAACTGTGACCTGCTGCAGAAGCAGCTTCCCTGGGCACGTCTGAGAGCAGCACTAATCCATGGACATGAATACAGACACTGGGAATGCAACTTGACAACATGGCGGTTTGGCAAGATAACAGTAATGGGCTCCTTTTTAAAGCCCATGACCTCTCCCATCATGAGCAATTGACAAGGTTTACAGTACTGAGCTGTAATCCCAGCCCTTGGGAGGTAGAGGAAGGCAAGAATATCAAGAGCTCAAGGTTATTAGTGACTATACAATGAGTTCTAGGCTAGCCTGGGCTACATGAAGCCCTGTTAAAAATAAATAAATAAATAAAAATCCTAGAGATTGAAATATAGCTCAGAAGGTAAAGAATCTTGCCACTAACCTGATAACCTAAAAATTCAGATCCACATACCTCATATGGTGGGGGGAGAGAACTGACTCCTAACAAATTTGTCACCAGACCTTCACATGTGTGCCTACGAGTACCTCCACTCTGATCCTAAATAAGTAAATAAATTGATGATGATGATGATGATGATGATGATGATGATGATGATGATGATG
>JADRCD010232088.1:0-15416 GCA_019843815.1 Montemys delectorum | reverse complement strand
TGATGATGATGATGATGATGATGATGATGATGATGATGATGATGATGATGATGGACAGACAGAGTGAATGAGTCATGTGTGGTTGCTGGTGCTGGGCCTTCTGAGTGGGAGATTAGGATCACCTAGGGCATAGTCTTTATTTCCACATCAAGTGCATGCTAGCCAACACCTCTAGCTCATATCTATCTACCTATCTACCTATCTATCTATCTACCTATCTATCTATCTACTCAGAGGGAGGGAGAGAGAGGGAGGGAGGGAGGAAAAGAGAAGGGGGGGGAGAAAGAATAAGTATATAGCCAAAACAGATTTGGAACTCAAGATCTTTTTGCCTTGGCATTCCAAGTGCTGAGATCATAGGCATGAGCAACCAAATCTGGTTTGTTTTAAAATATTTAGGGAATACCTACTATGTGCTAGAGATGGAAGATGCTTGGAACTTAATTCTACTTTTAACAATCCCAGACAAAGGAAGGTGTCTTAGTCAGTGTTCTATTGTTGTGAAGACCACCACAACCATAGCAACTATTATAAAGAAAACATTTAAAAAAAAAAAGAAAACATTTTATTGGGGTTTGCTTACAATTTCAGAGGTTTAGTTCATTATTGTCATGCTGAGATACATGGTGCCACAGGTAGACATGGTACTAGAGAAGTAGTTTAGAGTTCAATGCCTGGATCCATAGGCAGCAGGAAGAGAGAGCTACTGGAACTGTCTTGAGCTTTTGAAACTCCAAAGCCCACTCTCAGTGACATACTTTTCCAACAAAGCCAAACCTACTCCAACAAGGCCATAGCTCCTAATCCCTCTAAGGTAATGCCGCTCTCTGGTGACTAAGCATTCAAATATATGGGAGCCATTATCAAGCTGTCACAGAAGGTGATCTCATTCAGATATTGTGAAATAAATGCATAAATACATGATGATTTTTGATTACTGGTAACGATTATTTTGTTCTTTGGAAACGTCTTCACATTCATTTAAAGATCATGTGTTTGAGATCAATTGAAGAGAGGGGACAATGTCTGCATGGTCCTTAATCAAAGCCGGAAAGAGTGGGGGATAGTTTCTCTGGAGGAAGGAATGGGTTCTGACCTGCTTCCTGTCTGCAGCTCCAAGCACAGGTTTTGTGCACAGCAGGGGGTGACTCAAGCTTGGTAGAGGAGATGACTTGTGCTTCTATTTATTGAGCACCCTCTAGGTCATTCCGGTGGAGAGACTCAGAAAGGCAGGGACCCAGACTAGGAGGAAAGTTCAGTGGAATTTGCTTGTTTGTAATTGTTTCTCCACTGGCTACATACCAGTTGACATGCAGTAGGGGCTTAACAAATATCTACAGGAGGAAAGATAAAAACAGCTGTTATGTGACAGACTTTTCCCGGGGAGAAGCAGTATATACATGTCTACTCGCCACAGAAAGGGAACCCTCGGAAGACCAAAGTAATGACCACACCAAAGTCCAACTCAGTGAACCAGTGAGGTTTTATTGAGTTTACTAGCAAGAGTGTGGCCAGGTGGTGGTGGTGCACGCCTTTAATCCCAGCACTTGGGAGGCAGAGGCAGGCAGATTTCTGAGCACGAGGCCAGCCTGGTCTACAGAGTGAGTTCCAGGACAGCCAGGGCTACACAGAGAAACCCTGTCTCGAAAAACCAAAAAGAGAGCGCGTGGGCAGAGGGAAACTTATAGCAGCTGGAACAACTTAGAAGTGGCTGCATCATCGGAAAGCCCTTCCTGACATGAGTGACAACTTAGAGCCGTCTGCACAACGTTCAGGGCCCAACAAACTCCTCCCACAGTTGTTTTTCTTTCTATATCACTGTGGAGGGGGTCTTAAAGACTCTTGCAAGTTTCCACTTTCCAAGATATGTGATGTTTTGGTTTCCTGTAGAGTCTCCTGAGCCTTCTCCTCCCTTCTGGAGGGAATGTTTGAATTTGGAGGAAGTGTCTATGTGTCTCTTCACCTGTTCTTCCCTGTCACCTTCCTTGTAACTCTCTTGACAGAGGGAGTTGCCCTGAGCCTGGGAGTGGGTGATATCAATGGCTACCTCTGTCTAATTATTGGACCACACAGCAGAAGTCACATGTCCTCAGGAGCTTTACCAGTAGCTATGAGTCTCTGTTGCACACACTTCACTGTAAGGCAAGTTTCTTTTGATGATTGGACGAGGCTGACGGCAGTGGCCATCTGAAAGGCACATCACACCCACCTAATAAAACCACAGCAAGCAGTGGCTTTCCCCCTGCCATGTGTGACTCCTCACTTCAGAGTTGTTCCTGGCTTATTGGACCAGCTGTGAATTCAGTACTCTGGGCAGTTCTTAAATCGGAATGCTGCTGAGTATACCCATGAGAGTTGTGCCACACCCTGCCTGGCATTTCAGTATCTTCACCCACAAAACCCATAGCCAAGCAGGACTATTGGTGAAAATGCTCCCTTACCAGCTCACAGAGAACCTTCAGGATCCAGGAAAGCCAGCCAATAGGGGGGAGCTTCCAGTTCGGTCTTAGCTTTATTTTTCTTTACCAAAGTATCTGTACTGCATAGTTCTGGCATGCAGCCAATCTCAATGGAATAGTCTTTATGATGTATGGGACCGCTGGGGCCTCTCTGGCCAATGACTCATAGGGAGGGAACTTCCCTCTGGTGATGAGGGTTATACTTAGCAACCTAATGGCCTCTGGGAATCACCGCTTCCACAAATGCAGGGTGCCTCTGCACATAAGCTCTTTAATTGTTTTCTTCCATTCACATTTTAATTAAATTTATTATTTTTTAAATATTTTTTTAGATTTACTTATTATAAATGAGTACACTGTAGCTGTCTTCAGACCACCAGAAGAGGGCGCCAGATTTCATTACGGGTGGTTTTGAGCCACCATGTGGTTGCTGGGATTTGAACTCACGACTTTTGGAAGAGCAGTCAGTGCTCTTACCCACTGAGCCATCTCACCAGTCCATTAAATTTATTCTTAATGCATAAAGCCATACAATTATTTCTATGAATGAGGTGCATATATTTTCATCTCTGCCTGCTCCCTGTGACTCAGGATGTAAATGTAATGTAACATTTATTTTTAGTATGAGTTTTACTAATTCTTTGAAAGTTTTATACAACATATTTTGACCCTATTAACTCCCAACTCTTTCTCTTAATTCTTCTCAGATCTACCCTACCTCCCTACCCACCTCCAAGCTTCATATTCTCTTTTTAAATTTAATTTGATAGCCCCCTGACTCCATTTGTAGGTGGGCCAATGCCCAGAAGTATATCGACACCCCGAGTAAGACATATGTATTCTCATCCTCCATGAATAAAACAGTTCAGACAAGCAAGGGCTGCCTCCGCATCAAGGATCGTCACGGGAGATCGGGGAGGCCTTTGCCATAGAGACTAGCACCTACGTCTCCCATAGAAGACCTCTCTTCCAGCCCCTACGTACATACGTTCATATGGGGTAGCACGCACTTGGAGCTAAACAGGATTCCACTTCATCCCAAGCTCAGGGAGCACCCTCAGATCCCTTTCCCCAACTCCTCGAGATCCCCAGCGGCCTCTGGGTACACAGGAGTTTGAGAACTACAGCACCTGTCCCAGATCTCACTGTTTCTAGCCCAGAAGAACATGGACTGGGATCCCTATCCTAGACTTCGTTCAGCCTTCCCTCAGAGACATTCTGGCCTCAGCTGCGTTGCAGTTCTGAATAGTAAGGCACTGCATTTTGCTTCTTGGCATATTGGCACATCGGCAGGGTGTTTCCACACCCCAGCTGCAGTGGAAATGCAGCCGGACAACCTCTACATTCTTTCCACCCCGTCTTCCATGATGTCTCTGAGCCTAGTGGGTGTGGCATAGATGTCCCATTTGTGGCCGGCTGCACTACACATAGCTATTCTCTGCACTTTGACCAGTGGTGAGTTTTTGAACACTATTCAACACACAAAGAAAATTCTCTGGTGACATCTGTGGTGGTTTGAATGAGAATGCCTTCCATAAGCTCATTGCACTGGCTAGTTATATGTGAATTTAGCACAAGCTAGAGTAATTAGAGAAAAGAGAACCTCAATTAAGAAAATGCTTCCGCCGGGCTGTGGTGGCACACACCTTTAAACTTGGGAGGCAGAAGCAGGCGGATTTCTGAGTTCGAGGCCAGCCTGGACTACAGAGTGGGTTTCAGGACAGTCAGGGCTACACAGAGAAACCCTGTCTCGAAAAAAAAAAAATGCTTCCATAAGATCAGGTTGCAGGCAAGTCTATAGGGCATTTTCTTAATTGGTGACTGATAGGGAGGGCCCAGCTCATTATAGGTGGTGCTATGCCCAGGCTAGTGGTCCTAGTTTTGATAAGAAGGCAGACAGAGCAAAGCAATAATCAGCACTCCAATATGGTCTCTGCATCAGCTCCTGACTCCAGGTTCCTGCCCAGCTTGAGTTCCTGTCCCAAATTCCTTTGATAATGAATTACATCATGTGGAAGTGTAAGCCGAATAAAGCCTTTTTATCCTTTAGTTGCTTTGGTCATGGTGTCTCATCACAGCAGTGGTAACTATAACTGAGACACTCATATATCTGATTAGGAGGTGTGGGAGGTGTGGCTGTGTTGGAGGAGGTGTGTCTCTGAGGATGGGCATTGAGGTTGCAAAAGCTCACGCCAGGTCCAGTGTCTCTCTCTCTCTGTCTCTGCCTGCTCTCTGTCAATCAGGATGTAAGAATCTCAGCCACTGTTCCAGTGCTATGCCTCTCGGCTTCCCAACGTGACAGTCATGGGCTAATCATCTGCAACTGTAAGCAAGCCCCCAATTAAATGCTTTCTTTTATAAGAGTTGCCTTGGTCGTGATATTTCTTCACAGAATTAGAACAGTAAAGAAGACAGGATCTAAAACCTGTGAGTTCCCAACTGTGGCCTCTTGTCCAGGTTTTCAGTACAAGGCATGTTTCCTTCTGCAGGACAGGACTTAAATCCCACCAGAAAGTGGTTGGATATTCCATAACATGTGTGTGTCACTATTGCACCCATGGGCCACCTTCCAGTATATGAGATCGAATCTACAAGGGAGAAAGCTTCCTGGTCCATACTAAGCTGATTTCTACATGTCTTGAGACCAATGTGAGCCATGTCTTCAGCAGTGGAGTATTACCATCAAGTTCTGTTATTCTTTTTTTTTTTAAGATTTATTTATTATTATATATAAGTACACTGTAGCTGACTTCAGATGCACCAGAAGATGGCGTCAGATCTCATTATGGGTGGTTGTGAGCCACCATGTGGTTGCTGGGATTTGAACTCATGACCTTTAGAAGAGCAGTCGGTGCTCTTACTCACTGAGCCATCTCGCCAGCCCCCTACCATCAAGTTCTGGTGCAGACACAAGACGGATGTCAATAGCCTGTATTGTCTTGGAGGAACCTTTTTTTTTTTTTTTTAAAAAAAAAAAAAAAAAAAAAAAAAAAAAACCTTTCTTTCTTTCAATTAGCCCATGTCCACTAGGGTTGCACAGTGGGTATAAGTACTACTGGACATGATCATCTGCAGCCCAGTTCTGCACATCCATGTTAGTGAAATGACTGCCCTGTCCCTATCAATTCTCCATAGGCATCCACACATGATACTGATTTGGATGAGACACTTGGTTCTGGCTTCATCTGTTGCCCACTTGCTCTAAAATGCTTGTGTAAGAGGTTTATGGCAAAGTCCGCATGGGTGAGGGGGTATTTACATCCCTCAAGGGAGAGGGAGTATTCAACTACACTCGCAGACCTTCTAAAGTCTATCTGTGAGTCACTTACATGGCAAGTCGATTTCAATAATGCCTACTCGTGAAATCCATCCGCCGAGGCCACAATTTGACAGGATAACTGGACAGACTATAGACTGTCCAGATGTTTTACAGGAACGTCAGTGGCTCTTTCTGTTTTCTAACCCATGTTGACTCCCCTGTGACCAGGCTTTTCATGAACCCAGCGAGCAGCCCTTGTGGCGCAAGAGGGCAGATGATCCGTGCTTTAGTAAGGGCATCTGCTTCTTGATTTCCTCGCCATCTATGCACTAGGCATTTATGGGGATAGGTGATGTCCCTTCTAATACTTTATCTAGCTTAGCTATTGGCTCAGTTACTGGGGGGGGGGGGGGGTTTGGTGGCTGAAATGACACTGGCTCCAGGATAGACTAGGAACTAAACCCTGAACTTTAGGACCCAAGGGGACCCACACCTCCTGAACTTGTAACTGACTGATCCGGAGCACACTAGAAGTCTTTTGGTACATACTAGCTCCTCTCAAGAAACCCAGGTTGTAGAAGGGAAGGAGGGTTCAGATCCCTTATTCTTTCTTATTTGAAAAAAAAAAAAAAAAAGCAACCCACAGTAAATTGCACGTATTTAGCATATGTATGCCCACACTATGGCACTTAAATGGAAGTCAGAGGACAACTTCTGGGAGCCAATTCTCTGCTCCTACAGCGTGGGTCCACCAAATCAAACTCTGCTGATCAGACTTGGCAGCAAATGATTGCACCTGTTGAACCTTTTTGCCTTTTGTATTAAGGCCCTGTCGCCCTGCTAATTAAGGTCGAAGTCTACCATAGCCTTCTGGGCTGGATGCAAAATGGTGGACTCCCTTTATCAGCAGAGCTTCTCCTCTGGAGAGATCAAAAAAAAAAAAAAAAAAATCCCACACACATATCTACAGATTGTCTCGTGTAGCCTTTGTTAAGATTACAGGTTCAACTTCCTTTCTCCTGATAAGAACTCGTTCAGCTAGCACCTAAGATTCCTGGAATGCCTCTCCATGCTAATGAGACATCTTGGAACCTTAAGCCTTCAGCCATCTGCGCTCACCTTGGATATCCCTACCTCCTTAACCTCAAACTATATAACTCTTGAATCATTCCAAGTGAAGCTGATCTGTCTCCCCAGAGCTGGTCCTGGTTGGTGTGTCATTATCACTGTTGGTACTCAGGGGCAGGCCGGAAACCCTGTTCATTGAGTCTGCTCCTTTCATCCTAATGGGCCAGTGCCAGTGACCCTGGGGGAGAAGGGAGACTCACAAGGACCCATCACTTTGGGAGTTGCATTTTATGGTTTTAAAACTTTAAAAATTTATTCTTTTGACAATTTAAGGACCTTTGCTCCTATTCACCTTGATTTCCCTCTCCCATCCCCCCAACTATGCATTCTGGACTCTTTCCAAACATCTGCCCCTCCTACTTTATGCCTCTTATTTTTGTAAAGAACCCACTCTGTTTAATTATGGCTGTTTGGGCACTAGGCTGTCACTGGATTGTGGGCACCTCCTTATCTAGCCCCTCCCTTTTCTAATCCTTTCCAGGTCCAGAGCACCCACTTGTCACTCTTATTCCTTGGGGTAATTTGTCATCTTTCTGGGGCTAGAGGAGTTCCTCTCTGACAAGGGAAGGCACACAAGGCCTTCAGAGAAGATACAAGGGCTGCTCTTGAGGTTGTGGACTGATCCCAAGGAAGACTGGAAAAGAAGTCTTTTGAGGCCTCAGTTTGCCTGTTGGGTCCCCAGTGCAACCCCTTGTCATCCAGGGATCTTCTGAGTGGCAAAAAAAAAAAAAAAAAAAAAAAATCGCTGCAGAAAACAGGCATAAAGCAAGGGCTCAGCCTTCTCCCCCTCCCACCTAAGCCTATGTATGGGCTTACAGAGTTATGGTGCAGGCAAAGGGGGGCAAAGTCTCCTCTGCTACTGGGTAGGGTCGTCTGGTGGCCTCCACCAAAGGCCAGTGTACATCTCAGATTGCCATCTTTCAGAGAGTGACACTAGCTTCTGGTCTCTGGATGTTCTCAGGGCAAAGGGATTATTAGAAGTGGGCCTTCAACTCAGAAAGCAGGTGAGGTCCACCTACAAGGTGGATTTCGTTACTGTCTGCCCTTGGAAAAACTATACTTATTGTCACAAGTAATAGATTTAGAAGGACAGGGGCTGGCATTAACCCATCATCTACACGTATCTGTTGTGTTGCCTGTGACGGCTCCATGTGGGGATGCATCTCAGTCATCTTTCTGGGGCCAGAGGAATCTCAGTATCTGTGTAAGAGCTCAGGTCTGACTGTGGCTCCTGTGCAAGGATGTGCACTCGAAAGCTTTGTGGACATGCTCAGTTTACTAATGGAGTGTGCAGCACAAACGGTGAGAGGTGAATGCAGGTGTGTGGAGGGTGTGTCTCACTCACAGATGTACAGGAATACAAGATACAGTAGCCACCCATGGGTGTCTTCTCCCACTCTCCGACTACCTGTACACATTTAGAAAGTACATTCCTAAGGGCCTTTTAATCTGCTTCCATACATCTGGGCTAGGACTAGGCATGGAGTTTTCTCTAATTTCTCTCCCCTTCCTCTCCTCCTTCTCCAGCTCCAATGTCCCTCCATTTCTCAATCATTCCCTCTCCTCCTCCCTGTCGCCCCTCCCCCATCCCATGCTTCCTCCTCCTCAACCCCCTTTGTTCCCCACACTCCTCTTCCTTGTGTTCCCTCCTTCCCACCCACGACTCAGACTTGTGCTCTTAGTGCAGGAAAGGCTCCACCTTCTGATGCTCCACTCCGCAACACCCACTGCTGGGATTTCAGCTGGATTCCCGCTTCCCTTTTTTAAAAGGGAGGCAAATTGTAAGTAATGTGTAATTTACTCTTTTAATGGCCACAGCCCAGAAGCGTTAAGTTGTACTGTATGGCAGCACTGTATGACCAAGGTCCCAGCAGCAGTCACTTCCTCTACCTGTCCCCCAGACCTGGCAGCTGTGGAACCAGCTTCCCATCTTTGTGGATGGCCTGTGAAGGACATGTCCCGGGACCAGAGCCAGAACTCACATGGCCTCTTTACTGTGTTCTTTCACTGAGCACCGTAGTTTTTAGATTGATATGAGGTACCATGTATTCTATTTTTAAAATTTAAAACTACACTCACTCCACATAAAATTAAGTCTTTAGTTAAGTGAATTAAGTATTTTAAAGTGAGTAGTCCAGTAGAATTGAGTCATCCACATGAGGTATAATTACCGTGTCTGTTTAGTTCTGAGACATTTTTACTGCTCCAAAAGAAAGTGCCATATTCAGCACAAAGTCATCAAAAAAAAAACCCGCCATAGATTTAAAACAATAAAACAACTGTTATTAACCATTCCCTATTGCAATTTACCTGTTTGCAACATGGATAGCAAGTAGGGGCAGCAAGGTAGCAGAGAGAAAAGACAGAGTAAAGGACAGCCCACCAAAACTGGGGCAGAGGAGACCCGTTGCCACTCAGGGTCAGAGAAGAGAGAACTGCAGCTGCCAGCCTCCTCCTCTTCCGCGCCAAACCCAAGGTGATTGATGGGAGGAACATGGTAGGGACCAGGGAGAGGGCAGAGAGGCAGAGAGTAGATTAGCCGTCAGGGTGGTGGTCAACATCCGTGAGAGTAATCAGGAGTTCCAGTTCTTCGTGGACTAGATGCCAAATTCCAAGCCTACATGATGAGACTATGCTCCCAAAGCATGACAAACAAAAGTCACAAAGAGGAAATAGCCCTGTCAAAAAGGCAGAGGCAGAGCTCACAAGTGTCACACCACGGCACAGCTCGGTACTTAGGATCTCATCACCTCAGTTACACAGCCTGCTGCTTACAAATTATTGCTCATCTGCAAAGAACCTCAGAGATGCAAGCAAACAGCCCTGCATCACAGCTGGTGGGGATACGACCAAGCAGAGCCTGCATCCTTTTCTATGTCAGTAGAGGAAAAGAAGCCTGCTCAGCATGCAGTGACGAGGTGCCTGCATGCAAGAGGCCTGATTGCATTCAGTGGCTTATTTAAAAAAAAATAAAATAAAATAAGAGACTTGAAAGTAGGAGGGGAGTGGGTGTGAAAGAAAGAGTTCTGAGTGAGGTGGAAGGGGACAGAAGGAAGAATCATTCATGTGGATAAATAGGATCAATAGAACACACTGTGTGTGAGAGAGAGCTTGTTAAAGAATATATATCAAAATTGTTTTAAAAGAAAGAAAATACTCTTCCTACACTGAAAACTAGTTCAGAGTATTAAGTCCTAAGTAAATGTGGATCAGTGATTAAGTGCTGTAAGGATGGGAGAGTCAGGGAGAGAGAGAGAAAACACCAGTGTGTTGGGCCAATGCTGAAGCCACACTGGGCTCCTTGATTAGTGAAAGGTTATGACCTAGGCTCCAGCCTCCTTGTTGAGCTGGAGACTCAACATTTGAAGGTATTGGGCTGGGCCTGTGGGTCCGTTAAAGGCAGCCTGGTTTCTGGTTGAGCTAGGTTTAAAACTCCAGAGGTCCCTACAGATAACTCTGCAAGGAAAGGTAAGCTTTTTGCCACGCTCCCAGACACCAGGCTCCTGACACGAGGCCACAGCTATCCACTCTATAGGTCTGTGGCCATCAGTCACATAAGGGCAACACCCCAAGCCCCTCCACGGGTAGAGGACTTGACCACAGATCATGTAGCCTCAAGACAGATCTCCATTTTAACGAGGGACCTAAAGGCCTGAAGGACTTAGCCAATAAAGCTCCCCTTCCCAGACACTCCTCCCTGCAAAAGAGGACCTCAGATTGAGCTCCCCCAAACCTGGAGAGGGGTCCCACGACTTCTCATTGCCTGGCACATGCCCAACAAGGTGTAGGGTCTGCGAAGTCAGAACTCCTGAGTCCCACCTCACCCAGCTGTCCAAGCCCTGAGAGAACACAGGACCCCTACCTTTAACCCACACGGGCCCCAACATACTTTCTCATGAAACACTTTTGTAACACAACCCCAGCCCAAACCAGGAGGAGAGAAAAGATTGTCCAAGAAATGAAGCCATAACTTATAGAAAAGGACTCTGGGTGATTGATGTGTTTATAAAAAGATAAAGAGGTATAAGATATGTCCTATGGGGATGTAGTGAGGTATGGGGGTAAGGGGTGCCTTGGCAGGCCCATGCTGCAAAGGCATCCCTTCCCCCTGAGGAACCAGCCACATCATGGTATAGTATAGAAAGAAGGTTATTTGTTTTTTGTTTTTGGTTTTTTTTTTGTTGTTGTTGTTGTTTTTGATGTGGACATTTTAGTATAGTATATGGCATGGATTTTTTTTCTAGAACATCATCCTTTTGCCAAAGAATGAAGGACAGATCCTGACCTGGGGCTCTCGCTGTCAAAAGGACACTTTTGAAGGGCTTTCCTTCTTACCCTGCAAGCTCATTACTGAATTGACTGACACTTATAAATGTTTGCATAGTAACTGGTAGCCTGATGACTGTGTACCGGATGACATCTCCCCAGTGCTTCACCGACCATTGGACTAACCTGTATATGTCAGAGGTTGTATGAAACTACAGATATTCTGGCCTTCCTGTCCTCTCTGTCCCAGGCCAGGCAAGGACTGTTGATGTGTGGTTTCATTCTCAAATCTCCACTAGACTCATTTTCAAGAAAGACTTAGAAGCCAGAACTCTTGTTGTGTCATTATCCTTTCTGAACTCAGCTCTCCAGAAAACAAGTTGAAATAGGACGAGGGAGGGGGTGGACAATGAGCTTCTATTATATAAAGACTTTAATGTAGGAAAGAAATAACCCAGTTTAAAGAAGTGGCAAGGGTAGAGAGAGTGGGCATCAGTAGGAATGTGCTTGCTAAGCACACTCAGAGTCCAAGGTTGGTCTTATCACACCCAGCGGGGAGGGGCATGAAGAGAAAAAAGTTCTCAACCAAGTTTCTGCTTAAAGGAGAAATTCCCATGAGAATCCATGTCACACCAGGGCCATCATGTGTGAGAGTGTTACAATGTTTTGTAAGAACCTGACATCTCCAGCCCTGCTCAGAAGCCTTAGTCAAAGCCCCTGGGCTTCTCTCCTGGAGGACACATGAGAGATGAACAAAGTTCAATTGCTTTTACTGGCATTAAAAAGCCAAATGGGACATCTTTCTGAAAATTGCCAAACTTCCCTGCCATAACCGTCCCCAGGAAACCAATTCCAAGTTTTGCCAAGACTCACAGCAGGAAACTCTTTAGTGACTCTTGGGGCCTCATTAAAAGTTGACAGGCAATTCCAGTCTCCACTTCATTTGCACAAATTACAGAGCCTCTGAGGACCAGCCCCAGAGATGCAGGCATCTGAGGCTGATGCATACACAGCTGCAGGCTGAGATGGAGAAATCACAGCTACTCACTTTGAAGCAATGCTCCCTAGGTGGTTTATTTTTTTTTTTCCTGCTTAGGTTTAAGCCTGAACTTTAGTGTCTGCCTAGGAAGCAAGACCTACAGTGAAGGATTGGAGATGGCCCTCTGTTTCCCCAACACACAGAAGTCCCAGAGACCCAAGCAGCTTAAGTGTTCCAGAAAGCACTGTGACATTCTGCCATGCACTGCGAGGACTCCATGGGCCTCCCATGCTTCTGGTACTCAAGGATGTTGAGCAGGACACTTCTTCCTCCACTGTGAAGCTCAACACCTTGTCATGCAAATGACTCATTCAACACTGTCCTTTTTACCTGACTAAAGCCACAGCCCTAAGAGGGCAGGAACACAGGGTCTTCTTCAAAGATTTGTTTTTCCTGCCTCAATAGATACTGTGCTCAGTAGTTATGCGGGGGCGGGGTTGGGGGAACAAGCAAGAGGCTGAGAGTCCACAGCCCCACTAGAAGAGTGATTGTCCCCAGCATGGGAAACAGCACAAAACAAAACATTACAAAGCAAAACAAAAAACTCCACAAGTGGGTTGTCCAGACGGTTCAGGAGGTTCATTGGGAGCATTTGCTGCCTAACGGCATGGGTTCTGTGACCTGAGTTCAGTCCCAGGTAACCAGATGGTGGAAGGGGGCACCCAAATCTTATAAGTTATCCTCTAGCTTCCACACATATGTTGGGCCACACATACCCACACAGCATACACATGGCATGCACATACTTACTATAAAATTTAAAATAAATGAAAACAAAACAAAAAATAGCTAACAGGGCCTGGAAGATAATTGAGTGGCCAAAAGTGCATATTGTTCCAAGTGGGTTCCTAGAACAGAGTTCTCACAACTGTTTGTAAACTCCAACTCCAGGAGAATCCAAAGCCTCAGACTTCCATAGGTGGGGTCTCTTGCCCTCTCTCCCTCTCTCCCTCTTCCCCTCTCTCTCACATATACATACATACATACATACATACATACATACATACATACACACACACACACACAAAACATGGACTCATACATATAATTAAAAATAAAAATAAATTTGAATGTAAAAAACATCAAGTAAATTGCTCTCTTACTCAAGCTACGTGTCTGGACACTGTGAACCAAACATCCCTATAAAATTCAGGTTATATTCAGGAGGAGGCTCTCCTCTGTCCTGAGCAGAGCTTGAGCACTAGGAGTCCTCAAAGCCCACCCCACAGCGACACACTTCCTCCAACAAGGCCACGCCTACTCTAACAAGGATACGTTCCCTAATAATATCACTCCCTGTGGGCCAAGCATTTAAAATCTAGTCAAACCACTACATATACTCTCTCTTTTCAGATTGATTGATTGATTTTGGCTTTTTGAGACAGGGTTTCCCTCTGTTGCCTTAGCTGTCCCAGAACTCAATCTGTAGATCAGGCTGGCCTCAAACTCACAGAGATCTGCTTGCCTCTGCCTTCCGTATGCTGGGATTAAAGGTGTATGCCCAGATTTTTAAAAAATTAATTAATTTATTTTATTTTGTGTTTTGTCTGCATGTATGCCTCTGTACTATGTGTGCAAGTGTTCACAGTGGCCAGAAGAGGGCATCAAATCATTTAGAACTGGAATTACAGATGGCTATTAGCAGCAATATGTAACAAGTGTACCAAGTGCTCTTAACACTTGAGCTATCACTCCAGTGTGCCTTCTTTTATTAAGGAATTTGTTTTTCTTGATATACAGCTCAGTGGTTGAGCTATATGGCCTTTGGTTCTATCCTAGAATCACACATACACACGTACACACACACACACACACACACACACACACACACACACGCACACGAGCGCGCGCGCACGCATGTGAGCATACACTCGAACACACACACACTTGCAAGGAGCACAATAAAACTAACCAGAACAACAAGAGAAGTTACAAATGTTTTTGTTTATGCTAAAATTAGATTCTTGTGAAAACTGAGAAACTATTAATTATGAGACCTTTCCAAGTTGTGCAGGGGAACAAACTGGGACAGGAGAGTCTGAATCCACCAAGAGACACTCCCATGAAGTGGGGCTGGATCATCTTGCCATACATATTTGTCCTTTGGTATTGTCTCCTGAAGTCAACCTAGTAATTATACTGAGAGAGCAGAAAACCTGTGTGGGAAGAAAATATCTTAAGTCATAAAATAGAACTAGAAGTTAAAGTGACCTTATAAAAGAGTTAATATGCACTTGACATCAAAGGCAAAGACACATTGTCTGATGGGAGAATTGAGTACAGTGTGTTAAAGGTCAAGGTTGACAGCCACAGGGTCCACGGTTAGAGTTTATGTGGATTCAAGGGAAGCCAGGAGGGGGCTGGTAGTGTGGTCACTTCCCCACGCAAAGGTAGGTAGTGGAAAATTACACACTACATAGGTGTACACTGGATAAGATACTGATGGCCACTGGATGGTAAAACTGCACAAGGTGGAACATATCTGTAATCCCCTTTGCCTGGGGTCTGCTATGCTACCAGACCACACACACACACACACACACACACACACACACACACACACACACACGAGTTAATTCCTTTACAATTTGCCTTCTTGGCACAATTGCTGGGTGTTATTATCTCCTGCCTGGAAAAGCTTGCCCTTACCAATTTATTGTCTCTGTCTCTCCACCTGCCCTAGATTTAGTGGCTAGTCCCACCTGGCCCCTGCTGAACACCCTTGGCCACCCACCTGCAGCAAAGGCTGCAGGTCCTAGCTCCCCTCCCAAGACCTTATATAATTGCTTCATTCTTCTTTCTCCAAAGCATGACAGAAAAGCCCTTCTCTCCTTCCTTGCATCTCCTTTTCCTCCTGGGACCCAGAAGTCCTGCTTGTACGTTCCACTGAGCAATTGGCTCCCCTGCTTTCTTTACTGAGAAATCAAGAATCTCATTGGGGAACAAGACCCAGTGAGATGTGAGTTGAAGACAGGCAAGCCACCCAGAAGCTAATGGGCTGGCCAGCCTGGAGGGCACAACATGGCAGAAACAAGGGTTTAATAATGAAAGTGACTCCTGAAAGTTGTCCTCTGAGTCCCACACATTTGCTGTGCCATATGCTTGCATGTACACACACACACACACACACACACACACACACACACACATTAAAGAAGAAAGAAAGAATATAGAAGAAAAAACTGGTTTCTCCAAATCTCAGGATATGTACTTGGTCTGAGAATCTTCCAAGTGTACTAGTCTAAGGTTAAAGTTCACAAACAGG